>PVIW01000032.1:903835-1075452 GCA_004026585.1 Noctilio leporinus
CAATCCCACCTGTTGTCCATGTCCATGGTTCCTTTATACTAGGTTCTTGTCTAAGCTGCTCCCCTTCTTTGCCTCTACCTCCCCCTCCCCCCTACCCCGTTCCCCTGACCACTGAAGGCCTATTCCTTGTATTCATATACTTGGTTCTGTTTTGCTTGTTGTTAGTTTTGTTCATTATTGTCCCGTAATGGGTGAGATCCTATGATATTTGTCCTTCACTGACTGGCTTATTTCACTAAGCATAATACTCTCCAGTTCCATCCATGTTGTTGCAAAGGGTACAAGTTCCTTCTTTCTTTCTTCTACATAGAATTCCATTGTGTAAATGTACCAAAGTTTTTTGATCCAATCCTCCACTGATGGGCACTTAGGCTGTTTCCAGCACTTGGCTATTGTAAATAGTGCTGCTATGAACATAGGTGTGCATAGGTTCTTATGAATTTAACACCCAACTTTTGAGCTTCAAGCCTGCCATGCTTCCTCTAGCACAGACCTTACTTGTCCCACCTACTTGTGTCTGCCTACACACCTTGTCTTCTCCCTAGGTTGTCAGTCAACTCCTGGAGGGCAGGGCCAGCTCCTTGGGCACTGCTGTATCTCCAGCACACATCCCATTGCCTGGTGTGTGGTAGGTGCTAAAATCAAGACTGAACGATGAATGGACAGACTGGACTCTATTACCCCTCTTCCCTCCCTCCTGCTGTCTTTCCTGTTTCCTTTCCTCCCAGTCTAGCTTTCTCCTTCCTTTCCTGTCAATCACTCCATGAGCATTCCCTGTTGGTTCTGTAAGAGAAGGGGAATTCAAAGAAAAATCTCTCTCTCCCCTGCAGCCCATGATGATGGGGGATCAGGCGTGAGGCAGTTTTATGATAGGTTTCTTTGGAATGTTTCCCAAAGTAGACCCTCTAGGCTGGCCATCCTGGACAATGCCCTTGTTTTATGTCCAAGTCTATGTCCTAGTAGAGACTGTAAGAGTGAGGATCCTGAACAGTATTAGTTGTCCCAATACGCAATTCAAATGCAGAATGGGAGTGGTCAGCTGCCTGCATTCACTCTTCCTTACAACGTCCTGGGAAAGGCGGCCATTCATTTCCCAGATGGCAGCAGTGAGGCAGGAACGGTGCCTTCAACCCCTTTAGATCAAAGCGAAAAGGCTGTGTTCTCACCTGAGTGGGTGTGGACAAGACATGCTTATACCAAGGGCAGTATAAGGACTTTACTTCCACAGCCACCCAAAGAAAGAAATACATCCTCCTCCTCAGCAGATGGCAAAAAAAAAAAAAAAAAAAAAAAAAAGGAAAAGAAAAAATATATAAGAATGTATCCAGGAGGCTTGGTATTGATTTTAAAATCCTAGCTGACAAGAAAATGACTTGAGTCCATTTCCATTTTGTGGCTGAAGCCTGGAGCTGTCCCCGCCTCCCTGTCTGACCTCCCAGAGCAGAGTTCATCAAGAATCTCCCTGGCTGACACTCTAATCCTGATTTTCAAATAGTCTCTTGCCTGTTTGGCTAGAATAAGCAAGGATATGCGGGCGAGGGGTGCAGTGTGGCTTTCTGGATCTCATCTGGAAAACAGCCAAGCAGTCCAACTTTTTTTGGGTGGAGGGGCAATTTCAAGGCTGATTTAGAATAATACATTTGCAAAGCCTGCTTAGTCTCTTGCAGATAGGACCATGGCAGTCACCATTCCTGTCCCGAAGGAGGTTCCCAGTCCACTCCGAAGGGCAAGGATCAGGGCATCCAACCTAGCAAGCACCAGTCTCTTGCTGTGGGCCATCCCTGTTGAGGCCTGGGGGGCCCTGCAGGTCCCTCCTGCCAGGAACTGTGCACCTGCTGGGGGTGCCTCCCCTTTGCATGTCCACCTTCCTAGGTAATGACAACAACCTGCGTATTCAACTTACTTGTAAGTGAACAGCTTCAGTGCTGGAAAAAACAACTCAACCTACAAATTTGTAATTGCTTGGGGTTTCACCTCCTGGCCACACTTCTCTTCCTATGGAGTTATTAAAACCCACATAATAGGGTCTGATAATTTATTAAGAGTCAGCATCGATAGATAACAGCTCACCTAGCCATGGTAGCCATTGCATGTGAAATAACGAGGGACTGTCTCCAAGATGTGTCGCCGGAGAAGATACGCTGCTGGAGTCACTGCTGAGGCAGCACATAAACTCCTGGACACGAGGTACTCTTGGCTGCGGAACTGGTTATCTTTTGTCATCGTTTCCCCGTTTTCTGTTGGAAGGGGCGGGTACGGCTGGTTGCTGCTTAGCAGAAACGGACGTCAAATGAATGAGAAGGGAACAAACCATTTCTCCATGGAGCAAAGTAAAAATGCTGAAGTAGCTGGATTTCTCGGAAAGGGGCTCAATGATAGAACATCTTCCGTCTCTCCATCAAAGTCCCCACCATCCAAGCTGCGCAGGCCTTTCTCAGGGCGGCTCTCAGCCCAGGGCTAGCAAATGAGGAAGGGAGGCTGGACCCACTGCAGGGACTGGCGGGTCCCTCCTGCCACCTTCGCCCCAGTCAGCAAGCCCTGCTTCCTCCAAGTTTCCACATTATTTTCCCTGGGGACCTCCTCTAGACTAGTTCTGAGTATTTTATGAAATTTCAAGTTCAGTAGCAGCTGCTTGGCAAAGAGGTTGAAAGAAAGATGGAAAACTGTCTTTATTCTTAGATGGTCTTACAGGTAAAAAGTCCTAAGGACTGCCCATGTATGGGTTGGGGACTGTCCCACAAATCAAAAGGTCATTGGTTTGATTCCTGGTCATTGTGGCTTCAGTCCCTGGTCAGGGCTTGTACAAGAGGCAACCAAAGTTTCTTTCTTACATTGATGGGTCTCTCCTTCTTTTCCTCCATCTCTTCCCCCCTCTCTAAAAATAAATAAATAAAATAAAATAACTGAATCCTATAGAATCTACAACAAAAATGATTGGAATTAATATATGGGTTCAGCAAAGTCACAGGATACAAGATCAATGTATAAAGTTAATTTTGTTTCTGTACTGGCAATAATGCACATCTGAAATTCAGAAAGCAATTCCATTTATCAAAAAGAATAAAAAACACTTTGGAATCAACTTAGCAGGAGAAGAGAAAAATTTATTCTCTGCCAGCCAAAGAACATTGTTGAAAGAAATTAATAAAGTTCTAAATAAAGGGACAGATAATTCCATAATCAGGGAGAGGAAGCCTCAAAGTTGTTCAATGTCAATTATTCCCAAATTATTTTCAGATTCAATAAAATTTCTATCAGAATATCAGCAAGATTTTTTCTGGAGAAATTGATCATATAATCCCATTATCTATATAGAAATGCAAGAAACCCAGATTAGCTAAAGCCATTTTGAGAAAGAACAAAGTTGGAGGACTAACATTTCCTGGTTTTAAGACACGCTGTAAAGCTACAGGTAACCTACACAGTGTGATGTTGGCATAAACACAGACAATAAATCAATGTAACAGAATTGAGAGTCCAGAACTAAACCTTTACATTTATGGTCAATTGATTTTTTAAAAAGGTGCCAAGGCAGTTTAATGGGAGAACAGTTTTTTCAACAAATGGTGCTAATGCAGTTTTGATAGTCACATGCAAAAATGTAAATTTAGACCCTTGTCTCACACTATGCACATATATTAACCCAAATTTATATAGACCTAAATAGATGAGCTAACACTACAACACTTTAAAAAAAAAAAAAAACATAGTAGAAAACCATTGTGACCTTTGGTTAGGCAAAGAGTTTTTCAATACACACAAAAGCGTAATTCATAAAGGAACACATTAAGAATCTGGCTTTGACCAAAATTTAAAACTTTTGCTCTTCAAAAGATACCATTAAGAAAATAAAAAGAGGATGGATGTAATACAACAATAATAACATTAAATTTAAAAAGAAAAGAAAAGAAAAAGATAAGCTAGCTACACAGTGGGAGAAATTTTGCAAATCATGTACTTGAGAAGTAACATCTCCAGACCATATAAAGAACTTTTAAAGAAGCTAAATAATGAGAGCGCCAACAATGCAGCATGCTAAGTGGAAGAAGCCGGGTGCAGAAGACCGCATCTTGTACAATCCCATTGCCATGAAATGTCCAGAAAAGACAAAGGGAGAGGTAGAAAGTAGATGGCTAATTGCCTGAAGCAGGGGGTAGGTGCGGGGATTGTCTGAAAATGGGCACGAGGGATCATTGCGGGGAGATGGAATTCTGCTAAAACTGGATTGTAGCGATGGTTGCACAGTGTGTAAATTTACTGAAAATCATTCGATCGTATACTTAGAGAATTTTACAGTATGTAAATTATACCTCCATAAAGTTGTTAAAAAATAGCAGGTGCTTATTAAAGATGCCATGAGGGCACACGGATGGGAGGGCACACATTAAGAAGGGTACCTATGATTAATTTACCATTACAGGTCACCGGAAAACAGCTCTTTCAGGAATACCTCCTGCTGGTCCTGGAAATTCCCCGTTTTTATCTAGGACACAGCCTCACATTTATATTAAGCAGGAACAATGGGAGCTACTCAATTTGAATATCATCTCACCCCTCCAAATGAACAGGATAACCCTCAGCTTGGCCTGGAAGAGGCCGGTACTGAAGCAGCTGGGTTGTAGCAGGGATCGATCATTGGTTGGTTTTTATTGTTGATTAGTGTTTCACCGTATGGGTATTCAGTTGACAGTGAACATTTAAATTCCTTCCACTTCTTATTGCGAATCATGCTGCTATGAACATTCATGCACATGTCTTTTTGCGGACTTATATTTTCATTTCTCTTCCATAGATATCTTGGAATGGGACTGCTGGGTCGTAGGATAAATTTATGCTTAACATTTAAAGAAACTGCCCAACTGTTTTCCACATTTTATCATAGGAGGGCATTTGTTACGATCTATGAACCAGCATTGACACATTATTATTACCCAAAGTCCACAGTTTACATTAGTGCTCACTCTTGGGACTGTACATTCTATGGGTTTTGACAAATGTATAATGACAGGTATCCATTACTAGAGTATCACACAGCATAGTTTCACTGCCCTAAAAATTCTCTGAATGATTTCAGTTCCACCTATTTATCTCTCTCCCCAACCCAGGCAACCACTGATCTTTTTATTGTCTCCATAGTTTGCTTTTTCCAGAATGTCATACAATGAATCAGAATGTATGTGGGCTTTTCAGATTGGCTCCTTTCACTTAGTAATAGGAATTTCAGTTTTTTCTTTCTTTCTTTCTTTTTCTTTTTTTTAACAGTTTCATGGCTCATTTCTCTTTAGCCCTGAGTAACATTTGATTGTTTGATGTACCACAGTTTATTTATATATTCCTACTGAAGGACAGCTTGGCTGTTCCCAAAAATTGCAAGTTATGAATCAAGTTGCTTCCATAAACATCCATTTGCAGTGTTTTGGGTAGACTTAAGTTTCTGTCTCATTTAGGTAAATACCAAGGGTTATGATTGTTGGGTCATATCAAGAGTAAGAATATATTCAGTTTTCTAAGAAGCTAACAAACTGCCTTCCAAAGTGGTGCGCCATTTTGCATTTCCATGAGCAGTGAACGAGAATCCCTATTGTTCCACATCCTCAACCAGCGTTTGGTGTTTTGGATTTTAGCTGTTCTAATAGGTGTATGGTGGTATTATTACCATTTTAATTTTTCAATTTCCTAAGGATAGATGATGTCGAACACCTTTTCATATGCTTATTCATCATGTGTCTACCTTCTTAGGTAAGGTTTAAACGATTAGCTGCACTTCACAGACGTCAAAACTAAGGCTTAAAAAAAACAACAACTACACAACTTATCCAAGATCAAACTGCCAGCAACTGGAAGAGCAGAGACCTGTTGCCAGCATGCTGAATTGAGTCATGTAATGTAACAGTGACAATAGAAACCACATACTGAGCCTCAAATAGGTGCCAGGTGCCTGACTCCCTTAGGCACCTGACTTTTCTATTTTCTCGAATTCTTGAAACTCTGCAAGAAAGGCATTATCTTCTCCTCCCCCCATGCAAAACATGAGCACAGCGAGGCTGAGAAAGGTCAAGTAAATTGGTCAAGGTCACATAGCTAGTAAGCAATGGGGCCAAGATTATAAACTAGAATGTCTGCTTCGAGAGAAGTTTAAAGGAATAAATACACCTTCCCTAGGATCCAGTGGCCACCTTTTCTGTGTCTCCCCTGGTTAAATACATTCTACGGTACTAGGAAATGGGCAGGGATGGACGGTCCCTAGTAGGACTCAGGTTCATCAGCAACATTCATAATGCTTAGCCATGTTGCAGCGTTTATACGTGAAACTATAACGAGAAGGGACTTGGTGGACACAATGGTCTTCCACTGTTGACAACCACTTTTGTGCCATGAAGTTCATCTCTGCCAGGACCCTCACCCAGATGACACCATGCAGAGGCCACGGAGAGAGATCTCCATGGGAGACAGATGTGTGACTCTGCTTCTTTCTAGAGAGGGGCATGAAAAGGAAGACACCGCTTTTCAGCAGCACCAGACCAAGGGCAAATCTGGGGCCTAGATTCAGCTTGGAGATGAGGTCTTGAATGGAGGGTGCAGAGCAGCAAGGTTGCCTGTGGGTGCAAAGGCCTCCATGAAAGATGGAGCTCCTGGTCACACCAGGCACTGCTGCATTGCCACTCTTCCAGGAGGAGCATCGGTAGGGGCCGCTTACTTGGGATCCGGGCTCTCACAGGGGCTGTGCATGCTGGGTGGTCACTGGGACTGGCAGAGGCTGGTAAAAAGTAGTTCAGAGGGATACAGAGGTAGCAACTGCTAGCCGCTATCTCTTCCTGAGACATAATCCCCTCCTCTTTTAAGTTTCTTTTTTAATTTATTTTTCACTTTGGAGAGCTGGGAAGGGAGCGAGAAGGAGGGGGAGAGAAACATCAGTTGGCTGCCTTCTGTATGCACCCCGGCTGGAGAGCAAACCTGCCACTTAGGCAAGTGCCCTAAGCGGGTATTGAACTAATGAACTTTCAGTTTGTGGAACAAGGCCCAACCCACTGAGCTACACTGGCCAAGCAGTAACCCCCTCTCCTGCAACGGGCTGTGACATCGTCCGTCTCCACAGGCACAAATGGATGGGTCCACCTTTAAGAGCTTAAATAGTTTTTCTTTCTGGGTTCCCTGCCTCCCCAATAGTGACTGAATAATTGCTTCCCATCCACAAGGGGCACCCAGAATTGATGCTGTTTCAAGGGTGCCTGGGATCCTGGGCCAGGGAGAAGCCCTCCCACGGGCAGCTCAGCACCAGCTTGGATGTGCGGTCAGGAGGCCACCTCACTCGCTCAGGAGCCAGGCTCGCGCTGATGATCGCCGCCCCTGGGAGACAGGCCCCTGGGGTAGCTGCAGCATCTCTGGTTGGTGAGGAAAGACACCCTGGAGAGCTGCACTTGGAGGACTGTGCTTTCTTCCCTCGGGCGAGCTGTGAAAGCCACACTTGGCCCTGTTCCTCTCCAATGGTGCGCTTCCCTGTATAGTCAGCATTTCTACTTCACAAGAAATGGAGATTACAGCAAATCTTATCTCTATGAAGGGCATGAATCTTCTGCTATCATCCCTCGTCCTTCAGACATGCATCTTCTTCCCAGGGTCACTATGAGTGAGCCTCTGGGTCATTAGAGGGTCTTAGGCAAATCACTGGGGGAAACCCAGCTAAAAGAAAAATCTAGCCCTAGCTGGTGTGGCTCAGTGGACTGGCACTAGCCTGCGAGCCCAAAGGTCACTGGTTTGATTCCCAGTCAGGACACATAACCAGGTTGCAAGCCAGGTCTCCAGTCAGGTCTTGTGGCTGGAGGCAGGTGAAAGACAATCATACACTGATGTTTCTCTATCTGTCTTCCTCCCTCCCTGCCCTTCTCTCTAAAAATAATAAATAAAATCTTAAAAGAAAAGAAAAGAAAAGAAAAATCTGATCACACTTCCCAGAATGCCACTTCCCTTTATTTTCCAACACCCCCTTCAGTGTCCCACCCCTAACCTCCTTCAAGCTTGGAGATTTTTCCTGGAGTCCACCTCTGGGAATGAAAATGGCCTTTCTAAGCCTATTTAACCGACCGTCAAGTGCCCCCAGGACAGGAAACAGTTTGGGCCACAGGCAGTCAGAATGCTCTAGTGGTTCTGCAAAAGGCCTTCCCCAAAAGGAACATCAAAGGTGAAACAAACCAGTGTTCTCACATCAAAAGCGTCATAAGTCATTTAACACGGAGGGTATTTTTTGAAAATCCTTTTTTCCAGATTACAAAAACAATCATTGTTTGTTTTTCCTTTTATTTCAGCAGGGTTCCAGATAATAAAAAGATTTATAATTAAGCCAGTAGATTTACTTTTGCTATGCTGCCCTAGATTATGAAAAAGTATAATTATATGCAATTAAAAAGTGAACAGTATTTCTTACCCGAGTGAAGCTTTGAAAGTCATTATGAATCCATTAGCTCAGTGGACCTTACAAATGGCCTTCACTATTCTGGACTTCATTAAAGTTTACAACAGAGAGAAGCAACTTTCCTCCGTGTCAGTGGTGTGCATGAGCGTGTGTGCATGAGCGTGTGCACATGCGTGTGCATATTCACCCTCCTTGTCAATCGTTTCACGTCAAAGGTCAAAGGCCATGTTCTGGGTATTGAAGTTGCCATATTCGTCCAGCCACGTGGCTTATAAATGCTTCCCTTTGGAGCTTGCTAGCTACAAAACTGAGGGATGATGATGCAGAATTCTCCTCACCCTTGTTCCTATCCCTTTGCTGCAATGGGCATCTTTTAGTCCTCTGGTGTGGACAGCACCAGATCAGGCCATGACTGTATGGGGCTACTGGGGCCATGCTATGGTCACTCCGCTCCTCCAGCCACACCAGTCTGATTGTCCCAAGGGAGCTTGTGAACTCACTCATGACAGGACAGCTGTCACGTGGGGCTGGTTTTATCAGTCACCTCACTTACCCAGATAATTGCCTTCCGTGATGGAATCTTTATCTATTGACCACCAGGGATAACACATACAGGAGAATTGATTCTGGATGACTGAGACACCATTTATGATTTTGGTTCAATGGAGCCTTCACTTTTGACAAGAAGCTCTAATTATGGAGAATTTCATCTGCATTAAAATAATGGCTCATAGCCACAAGTCCATTTTCTTTTGTTCCTCGATTCAGAATCGTCCGTAGAGTCATTTTGGGTAGTGATCCAGGAATCATGATTAAAAACAAAGCAAAAACAAAGCAAACAAAAATAACAACCCCAAATTCCCTCAAAATTCTATATCCCCTTCCATTTAACTGGCTGTCATTATCGTTGGCTCTCTCCAGCCTTGCCTGCCTTCGCTCAGTGACTTGGTGCCTCTCGGCAGTGGCTTTAAGTCTGGCCAATAATCAGAATCACCTGGGAAGCACTTAAAACACAGACGGAATAATCATAACCTGGACTTCTGAATCAGCAGTTCTGGGGGCAGGGCTTGGGGGTCTAACTTGAACTTACTCTCCAGGTGACACTCAGGCAGTCAGCCCAGCATGGTATGTGAACCGGTAATTACATCACTCCAGCCCGGAGTGCGGGCAGGACACACTCAGGTGGACCAGAGCGCAGCCCTCCTCTCTACAGTCATTTTCCTACTCCCTCTTTGCCCTGTTTAGTCATCAGGTACAAGCCTGAACAAGAATTCCAGCCAGAACCAGATCCAACTCTCATAGCCTTCCTCCAGTGGGCTAGGTGGGTTGACTGCCCCCCGGCGGGTGGTACACGCTGGGGAAGCTGGTGGGCTTCCCAAGCTGTTATCTTGCACAGCTATACCTGCTCAGTGGACACCGGCTCTCCCCTTTGGTTATTTCCCAATTATTAGATGTTTGAGTTCCATCATGCACTAAATTCATCATAAGCCATCAACAAGTTACTTAAAAAAAAAACCAAAACCTTGGACATGTCTTCCTGAAAGATGATGAGATAATGAATGTGCCAAATGGAAAGAACAAAGGACTCAAATTCACAGCAACCAGGTTTTCATATCAGCTTTGCCATTTTCCGGGGGTTTAACCTTGCAGAAGTCACGTCAGTCTTTTAGGCTTCAGCCTTTTTACCCAAGGAAAAGGTCAGGTGGGCTCAGATGGTACCTGGATCCCCTTCCAGCTCAACTCCCTGTAACGTAGCACACCCCCAGGGTGTTCTATACGTGTTCTTCCAGTGACTAATATTTTTGCACTCTATATCAATAAGGAGGCTTTATAACTATGTTAGAATTATTAATCTCTTTGAGTTGTGGTTTACTCATTTATAAAAGTGGAATAAACAGTATTATCAAGCACATGGTTGGGTAAGGACTAAATGATGCATGCATCTGAAGCCCTTAGTGGTCTGCCTGGCACATGGTAAGCACTAAGTATATGTTACATGATGTCATCATCATCATCATCATTATCGTCATCATTGTCATCAATAACACAATCCCCCACATTCCAAAGGGCTCAATTCATACTAGTCGCTGTATCACTTTGTTGAGGTAACAAAGTGACCTGAAGAACCTGGTGACAAAGGACGAGGGCATAACCCTAACCCTGAATTCAGGACCCAGAAGCTGACTCCATGCTATGAAAGCCCAGGCCCCATGCCTTCCTGGGTAGCCCCAGCTGCACAGGGTCATTCAAGCATCATGGAGTGGCAGCCAGACAGGGACAGTGGCCTGCATTCATTCTGGGAGTCTTGTGGCATGTGCTGGAGGGGGCTTTGAATGAAGTCCTTCAATGGAATGCAACCTCAGAGGTGTCCCCTGCGCTTTTTGGGTGACCACCCCCTGGGGGTTCTCCTGGAGTCCCAGGCTTGCTGCTCTCACGTAATTTCGTCTTCCTTCTCTCCTTCACTTTCTCTTTCTCTCTCTCTGAGTATCTCAAAGCCACGTTGTTCATAAGCTTCCCTCCCCCAATGGCTGTGCTACATGGGCTCGGCTCATTAACATGCAGGCAGTAAAGTACGGCGGCAGCTCCGATTTGTCCTATTGAGGAGCTATATTGCTGTGGAGAGGAACATTAAAAGGTTTTAGTCTAAGATACCCCCTCCAATCCCCCAACCACTGCCGACAAAGTGTCTTAAGACCAGCTTCTGCTCTGGTGTGTTCATTCGCACGGCTCTCTGATGACTGTCCCCATCAGTCCCATAGGCCCTGTTGCTGCTCCCCTGGGCTTTCCCTTGGGGGTGTTGGGATTGGCTTTTGGGGTGCCTTTGGACCTGGAGCAGCCATGGTGTTAACACATTGCTGACAGGCAATTTTATAGCAGAAGCTAACGCAAGTGCAAGCATGAGTTAACTTGTATGGGTCACCATCTGGGCTTGAAAACACGAGTGTTTCCATGACAGGTCAACACTGTGTTAATACATTCATCTTCATCCTTTCTCTCCTCTCACCTGCTCACTTACACTGGAAGTCCTGTCCTAGAGAGGGAGGAGGAAGGGAGATTCCATCTCTGCTTTGAACGTCTCCATTCTGGAACCAATTCCAGCTTTTCTCAGCCCTTTCAGTACCATCTGATACCACAATCAGCATCAGCATCAAAAGAAGGCCCTTTCAGAGATTGCATCTTACGAACAGAATCACCTAGACACAGCTGAGGGGAAGAGCACACGCACATTTACACAAAACCATGGAGCGCAGGTGAAGGCCAAGCCCAAGACAAGAGCAAGTCAGTGACCAAGGGAAAACCAAACAGGAATGGAAAACTTCTGTGAGTTAAGTGCCCTACGGGTAGGCAGGGAAGAGAGCGTGACTGCAGGGTGCACAGGACCAGGGTGACTGATGTGAGGGGTCAAGGGCAGGCACTTCCTCTAAGGGACGCAGTAAAGAGCCATCCATCTCCGTGAGTGAGAGGAAGGCCGCATCTCTGTCCCTGTGTCCTCTTAGTTTCATTAACATCTGTTCCAAGGAAGGAAAACAAAGTGAAGGAAAGCCCATTCTCAAGGTTTGGGGGAGACACGCTCTCATTGAATTTAGGTGGGGTCAGGGTGGTATTATTTAGGTATCTAGCACCAACCCAAGGAACTTTGTCCAGGGTTCCCTGTGAGGGAAGAGTCTTGTTCAAAGTTGGCAGGAGGAAAGTGAGAGAAAGAATCTGAAGTTTCTTTAGGAAAAATGGGGTTCCCCTGCTGCTAAAGCCATCCAGAAGAGGTCAGGACTCAATGCGGGCCCCTAACTGGCCCACCTCTGATGAGGCAGCCCTGCACCCCACCACCCCTCCCAACACCTGTGTGCCCGGAGAGAGCCAGAGTAGGCTGGGGCTGCTTGGGGAGAACTGAATTCCTCCTCCCCTGCTCCTGGGGCTGATAATTCATAGCTGCATTAGCTTTCATTAGGATAACAGCATGGGGGGTTGTCAGATCCTGGCTCTGACCGAATTTAATCTACAGGCTGTGCTCTGCCCTCTTTCCACTTGCCTTTTTATTCAAGACCCTAATGAAGAGACTTATCTGATCGGTTCACCAGCATCCTGGCTGGAAGGAATAGGGGCAGCGCTCTGCTGTCCGCTCCAATCAGGGAGGGGGCCCTGGTGACTCTCTCAGCTCGGAAACAAATGATATCTCCCTGACAGACCCTATGTGCCTCGAGTTCTTCATGGGGCTTCGCTTTCGGTTTGCTTTCCCGTGACAAAACCGCTTTGACATGTTTGCAGATTCTTAGGGCCCCAGTCTTTGCCGACCCCCCTGCACACCCCCTTCACTGCTGTCCAGTGTGATATTTGTAATGACAGGCGTCCCGTGTCTATAGCTTTTCAGGTACCTATCAACAACAGTCAGCCACATGTACAATCAGATGGACTGTGGAGGAGACAGGGAAGGTCTCCACTTACTTCCTGGGGAGACTTGGACAATTTCTTCCTGTTCCTTCCAGCCAGCACATCTAGTGCTTTAGGAAAAAGTCATCCTCCCCTCCAGCCTCCACAGGGCCTTAGCAGAATGTGGCCTGGGGCCATTTGGTGTCATTTTTTTATCTATACCCATAATTTAGCAAATCTTCAGGTATGTTGTCCCAGGCTGTGAGGAAACAGGGCTCAGGGCTCCAGCTGTACCTTTTTGGGAAGTTGCTCACCTTTCTGCAACCTAACAGCCTCATTAGATTCACAAAAGCTGTTCCCCTCCCTGACTGGGCTCCTGCACTTTGAAGCCTTCCCATCTCTTTTCAGGACAGCTGGAAAGAAGGGAGAAAAATCCCAGGCAAGCCACCATCCTGAGGGTGATAGCGGTGAGCACGTTGAGGACCATAAATTCTGCGTTTTCAACTGTCTGTTAGTACTTTAGGAGTCACTTTATTGGCATTAACAATTGCAACGATATCGGTTATAGTCATCACTCGAGGACTATTATGGTTCCTTTCAGCACTAAAATTCTATTTGTTCAATGGGTTCATTCCTTCGTTCTTCAACACGCATTGAGTACTTGTCATGTGTTAGGGTTTTTGCTGAGAGTTCTCCAGGTTGAAGTTCCCAGGGAAGGGATTGTCTGAGATAAAGCTAGAAGGGAGATGGGACCAAATGATTCCTGAGTGCAGGTCCTTACACACCTTTCTCACCTCTCGCTTCGGTACCCAGCATAGTCATCATATCTTTTCTTTCCTGGTCCTCATGCCTATGCAAATCCCCTTTGATCAATCCAGCACTTCAGCCATATAAAGTAGGGATGTGCAGTTCAAAGAAACTATGACCTGGCCCCAGATATGGCACCAAACTCTTTCAAGTCATTCCTGGCACTCCTGATGTTCCCTCCCACAACCTAGTATGACTGTCGCTAGAGCGGGGCCTCTCCAAACCTCAGATCCTGAGCTGGGTGTTTTAGAAATTCAGATAGAGTCAGAAATCCTAATGAGAACTGCTGAGATTCTCAGGGGAACCCAGTGCCCTAGAGCTCGGGTTGAAGCCCCTGGGGGAAGAAGAACTGAAGCTCAGCTGCCAGAATGAAAGTTGTAATTTCTTTCCCCAAAATGATGGGGAAGCCCCTGAAGCTGCCAAATGAGAAGACACACCCCAGACAGCGACCTTCAGGCTCTGCAGCTCCGCCTCTGAAAGGGAAGGTTTGGTGGATGTGCCCTGCCACTCTACTAAGCGTTGTGAGACAGAAAATTGTAGTTTGGTCCTCATGCACTGGGTCACCTAGCCCAAACCATCGACCCTCTCTGGACCTCACCTTCCTCGTTAACAAAATGTTCCACTTCGTTTATTTATGCACGGTCAGAAAAAGATTTATAGCTAGATCTACAAGCTAGCCTAAGTGTTCAGTAAGGTCACTTTTCACCCTAAAGTTCTGCAAACTAATCGATTCACTTATCTTGAGAACATGTTTTATATCAGTCACTATGATGAGCTCGTAAAATATGTCCTAATATGCATAACAGGAAGAACATCACTTAGATAATAAAATAAGATGGCCACAGAAAATCAGATGCTTGGATATTCTAGTAACAGGTGTAATAATAATGATTGCTATTATTAAGGGTGTAGTCATTATGTGCCACACAGTGCATTAAATGTTCTACATGGGTTTTTGCTATTTATCTGCTCAGAACAACCACATTGTTTAACCGATAATTACTGTGTGACTGGGATATGGCAGGCCTTGTACCAGGTACCTGTGTCATCATGTGGTCAGGAAATAATTTCCTGGCCACACAGCTAGCAAGCGACAGAAAGAAGCAGAAATCTGATCTGCCAGGCTCTAGAGCCCAAGCTCCTAACTGCTAACTATCCTACCTCCCCATTTTGGTTTGATGGCCTTCATGGCAGCCAAAGCCAGTGTTTTCTGAGTCAATAACTTATCTACTCCCATTGTTTTCCCACTCAGCTTCTCCCACTCCTGGGCCTCTCCCAGTCAGCTTCTCCCACTCCTGGGCTAACCTTGTTCACTGCAGTCCTCTACCTATGAAAGAGCCATTTTTGTATTCTTCCTGCTTCACTGGGTCTCATTTTCAATTGCTTCCTGAACAGTGCTATTTTCTTATCTTCCACTCTTTACTTCCTTCTACACCTCTTCTATAACTCTGTAACTTATCTGTGAACTGGCTAAACGAAAGGACTGCATCCTTGTATTATTCTAGAGGTGCAGACTGTGAACTCTTTTGAAAACACTAGCTGCACATTATAGCACCCAGAGCAAATGCAGAGTCGAAGAGTTCCAGAAGAACAGTGGGTGTCTTGGAAGGTTTTAAAACTGGATGGCCCTTCCTACCTTGAAACCACATTTGATGGGGCAGCGTACTGGATAGGAAAAACATGAATAGCAACTGAGTTGAGTTACACACACACAATCCATACGAAACACCATTTAAGATAGAGAGCTAAGTCAGGTTCTCGCGTACCACGTGGGAGACCACGTGGCAGACAACAGAGAGATGGGTCTCCATAGGCTGGTGTGGGAGTAAGGAAGGGGCCAAGGGCTCTTCAAGGTATCTGCAGAAATCTGGAAAATTTCATTTTATCATGCATAGCATCATCTTGAGTCTGTCAAAAATAATGAGCGTTTCAAAAGAAGGACTTGCTCTTTCAGACCAATACAGTGTCAATACAGTCTTTGATCCCGGTCTAGATGGAGGATGCTTAGGTGCTGGCAACTGAAGTTGCCAGGAGACACATGGCTAGGATGGGAAGTGGACCAGCCCTCATACGGCATCAAAGTGCGAGGTGCTATTTGGTAAAACATGGCGCCGGGCTCCTCAAGTGTTAACTCAGATATCCCATCTGCTGCTTGGCTACCCCCAAACCCCAACACCGCTCATTATTTCATAACAGGTGTTAAATATAAATTGTTCATTAAAACACATATTATTGAATGTTTAACTACCGTGTAATTGATTTTCTATCCATTGCCGAGTGGTTAACCCTCAATAAATGCTTTTTGTAATCAACTTTAAGTACAATACCTACCATGCTTGATATCCTTCTCCTTTGATTTAATAAGAAACCAATTCTATATTATTAAAATTGCACTTGATTGTGAAAAAAGACTGGTCAGGTTTCAAGAGCAGTGTTAGAAAAACTCTCTGGCATGAATCTATTGCCCTTTATGGTAGGATCTCAGCGCAACTGAGACACAGGGGGACCTGGATTGTGTTCTAACCATTGTAATATTAGCTAAGATCCAAGATAGTCAAAAGCTGATAGCTAAAAGATGGTGGAACGGTGCTAGAATGACCCTACAGAAACCCCAGTTCACTGTCCAATGTCCTGATAAATGGTGCGGTTCTTCCCAAGAAAGAGTCCAGGAAAATGAGAAGGGGTTTCAGGCTTCCCCCCAACCTCAAAAACAGCTTAGCATCCATGCGATTAAGTTTTTCTTCTTCAAAGAGTTGTCCAAGTCTGCTCCTCCCCTCTTTCCCAAAGCTTCCAAAAACCTCACTTCCTCAGAGGGCCTACCTTGGCCCCTGGATGGAAATAAAAGGTGACTGACAAGGGCAAGGCTGGTGACATGGTTGTTCAGCTCCATGGAGGCACATGGCTGGGGCAGGGGACAGCAATTTGGAAGCCAGCTCAGGGGATGTGAAGTAGGAGATCCTATAGCTGGTCCTCAAAAATTCAAAAGTGTTTCCAGAATCCCCAACTCAGCTTCCAAAACACACTCATTACACATACTTATGTACACCCACAAAACACACAGGGTTGAGTGAATAACAAATGGAATAATACATGTAAAGCTCTCTGGAAAGGCACAGATTAAAATATTGTTTATTACTGTATTCTATATGAATATTTATTACTCTACGACATGGCTAGTCTGCTTACTACTGGACACTGAGAGGAATGTTATCCATTTATTGAGTGACCCGTTCATTTATTTCCTCAGCTAAATTCTTAAATGTGAATTTCCCAGGACTGCAGGTGTGGCTTTTGGTGGGCTTTTAGGACATACCCTTATATACCTCAATGTCCCTCGAAGTGTATGCAGGCAGTTTGTGAGTTTACTGGGTACCATGAATTAGAAACCTTTGTGAGGTTATCTTCTGCCAGGAAAAGCCAGCAAGAAGCAGCAGAATGACTCCTACTTGGAACTGCTGTAAAGGGAGTTTAGTGATGTGTAGGTGTCAGACTCCCAGGTTAATTCCAGTTCTTAAAATTTCGGATTCTGATTCTTATGGAATGCTGAAATGGTGGTCCACCTGCCTCTTCATACGGAGTGACATAAAGATGTATTTCAGGCTCAAGCCATGATAGGCTGCTTAGCAACTTCTCTGGATACTCTCGCCCTTGGAGATTAGAGGCTGAGCACTTCCCTATTCAGCCGCGACAAAAGACAGAGGCTACCCAGCGTGCTGTTGTTGTGAGACAAACGGGGCTCCTCTCCCCAAAGGGCATTCTCTTCTGCATAGTGAGTGGGAAGCCCACACACTATTTAGGACACCGTTCTCAAATAAAACTCAGGGGCCACCAACTGACTCAGTGTAGGAGCCTTCATTCTGCAAGAGAAGAAGGCTGCTAAGAATGGCAGGAACCACCCACAGATGGTCTGAGCACCAGTTGCATCAACAGATGCATGTACAACACAGCCCTTTTCTCTGAAGCACCCAGCCAAGCTCACATCGAGTTCTCCACTGTGTACATTAAAACCAAAATAAATAATCCAAGAAAAGCCGCACATGTCTGTGTGTGTGTTTAGGGTCCAAGATAAATCAGGCAACAGGCCCAAGAGGAATTTAAGACATTTGGCAACTCTGCTCTTCTTCCTTTGGCTTTGTTATTTATGGAAACCTAAGCATTAGCTCACGTTCCAGCTTTAAAATATACCCGGAGCCCGATGTCCAGAACACTAAGTCTGATCTCCATTGGCTAATGATTTAGGTCCTTTAGAATCTGTTCTCATTTACCTAATTTCATGTCTCAGAAACACTCCAGCTACACCAGGCTGCTCCACAGTATGGCCACCGTTCTCCCGTCACTCATTCTTCTTCCTACCTTCAGGACTCTACTCATGCTTAATGCATTACAAAGGAAGCTTACACTGTTTTCCCCCACGTAGGAGGATGTATCTTTCTCTCCATGCCAGCTGGTGCTGGTGTGGACTGATCCCTCTCTTCTCCCATCTCACATTACACAGATGAGGTGGAGAACCACCCATCTGCAAACTGATAGTTGGGATTCTGAGATGCTAGGACCAGGTACCAGGAGACGCATTTGTACAGAGCACCTAAACTCCTTGGTTGAGAAATCCCTGAAGCAGATCTGAGTTGGCAGTCCTCTTGGGGAGCAAAGAATGACCCCGTCAGACACAGGGGAGCTTCTAAGAGCAGTCTGGTCAGAAAGATTCTTGCTACATTAGAGCGGAGAATTTAAGACACAGAAGAAAATTCAAATATGTGTTCTGTTCAGAAAAAAACAAACCCCAAAACAGTACCTAGAATGCTAGAATCCATCCAGAAATATTCCCAAGTTCAATCCAATGTGTTATCATTCTAATTGTTTTTGGTAAAACCCTAGAATCCTCTCCCAAATATATAAGGTTGGAATGGATGCAGACAAAGATGTTTACTATACAGTTTGCATCTTAAAACCCCACCCTGTTCAGAAATGGGCCATTTCTTCTTGTGCTGGGGAGACCCTAGGTGCACAGAGATGTTTCAGCTGAGCACTGAAGGGAAGGGAAGTTTTGCATTAATGAAAATAAGGAGTGCCTCACTCTAAGAAAAGTTGGTATTTTCTCCTAGAAAATACCTGGGTGTTGCCCCATAGCACACGTATCTATTCACCGTGTGCTTGAATAAGAGACATAGGGCTGGTAATGAATGTAGACAATCAGAACCTACCCCCCACCCCAGCCCCGGCAAGGTAGCTCCCTATGTGGGCAGATTTGGAAAACTTGTCAGGAGGCGCATTGACATTTGTAGGGAATGTTGGGGGTACATTTTGAATCTGATTCACAAGGACTTAAGACTGCTGGCAGGCTGAGAAACCCCTATGAGCCCAAGATTCCTCACCTGTGACAACAGGGCTAGGACACGGTGGGGTTTCTGTGAAGACTAAAAGCATCCAACACACAGTGGCTATAATAGAGAAGAGTCTATCATGGTGCTGGAGTTGGAACACAGCTCAGAGCAGAAGCTATTGTACGAGTTTAGACATTGTCTACACAGGGGAGGGAGTGGTGCTGTGGGAACATGAGAATACCTGGGGTCCATGAAAGAGAAAGAGAAAAACAATAATAAAATTAATAATAAAAATATTAAAGACAGAAAGTTAGATGACAGATAAATAGGTAGATACATACATACATACATACATGCATACGTACATACATAGATTTGAGGACTCATCTTTAAGGTTAAAAAGGAAAACAAAGGAGCAACTAGGGAGAAGTCAGGATACCCAGACGAGTGAAGAGAGAATAGCCTTGTAAGAGACAAATCATATGCACCTTCTGCTTTAAGACAAAATAGAAGAAACAGAGAAGGTCTAACCACCTAAAGGTTAACAAAAGAGATGGCTGCAAGCATAGAAATGCATGGACTCTCATGATTTTGGATGTTGTATAATTAGAACATGAGCTTCTGAGGGGCAGAAGCGACCTGTTCCATTTTCCAGTTTGTTGGCCGTAGACTCTGGCTCAGCACAGGACACAGGACACAGGAGATGCTCAGTAATGCACAATAAAGACCATTGCGGGTGTTGCGTACAAGGAGGAAGTCACAGGGTGTCTGCTACCAGTAGATGAACCCATTCTAGTTAGGAATGGCTCAGAGAGAAGTGGACAATCCTGAACCAGAAGATTTTATTGGGCCAGGGGACTTTGGTTTGAGTCCGAGGTCCCAACGAGGAGCACACCACTAACTCCTTGTCGCCATGGAAGGACTAATTGTTCTTGAAGCGTCAAAATAGCCACACCAATCATTATGTTGGCAGATGAGGATGGGAGCTAAAGCAACCTGAAGGAAGATGAAGCCTCTGAGTGATGGGAGGGAAGGCAGGAGCCACAAACGGGCTGGTCCAATCAATCCTGCAGAGAGACAGAGGAGTTGGCCGCATGCTCCCTGGACATCCTTTCACCTGATTGAAGTCTTCAGCAATGAGCTCACCTTGAGGAAAGAAGCAATTGGCCAAAGGAAGAGGGAAAGACCTGAAACCATGCTTTAAAAAGAGGCCCATCATGAGCGAGAGGCTCAAAATTACCTGCAGCCAATATACATGTATTTATCCTATATATTTGTCTTGTGAAAGTTTGGAAAAAATAGGAGAGAGAACGATGAGAATTAAAGAAAAAGAACAGTTCTTTTTGTTTGTTTAGGACTTAAACATGTTGACAATCCAAAGAGAAGGAAAGAAGATCAAAGGTGGAAATGGGAGTTAAATACACACACTCATGAGGCTGAAAGGAGACCCACCAATCCAGTAAGTATGATGACAAGATAAAAAGGCTGATTATTGATGGACAATGATCACATCGGTCATCAATTGATCACAAAAGAGTAATTCTTACACATTTAGCCCACAGGCTACCAAGAAGTTTTTGTGATTTCTGCCTCTCAGAGGTCCCTTAAGATAGTTTTTCTAATACACTGTTTTTTATATAAATTCTGCAGTGACTGTTCTCTGGTGTTATTCATTGTTTGGGCTTTTCTCTGCCTGCCACAGGCTTATTTATGTTATCCTGATTTAGATCTTTCTCCATCACCTTCCTTCCTGTGCTGAGGCTGGGTGTCCCAGTGCAATCTGCTTGGTGTCATACCAGCAAGATGTGGGTCTGCTGGATGTGTACATGGGCATGCCCATGTCCCTGTGCATGTCCATCTGGGGGTGCATGACTGTGTGCATGACTGTGTGCATGTGCACATCTATCTAAATTCTCACCAGGGGCTGGGACCCTCTCTTGTATCTTATGTAATTCCTAAGGTTTACGATTGGGGAACTGAGGTATGGAAGTCATCGACGTAGGTTCTAAAGGATGTAGTCAGCCGTTGCCTGCACCCAAGTGAGGATACAGATAATCTTGGAAATGGATATTGGGTCTCTCTCTTTCTCTCTCATGAAAAAATAAAGGCTGCCTCAGATTTGGTGTTTTAGTTTATAGTCACATTAGGGTTGAGTTCAGACATATTCTTGCTATGAGAGCTGATTAGTTATCACTTCAATGGAGACTTTATTAATTTACTTACTATTCACTGTTGATAACATGAAAGATCTCCAAATTACAAACTGCCCAGGGGCTCGGGAATGCTAAATTCTTCCCTGCCTTCCTGGTGCTCTCTGATCCATCTCCCACCCCAAACCCACGCCCTATTCCAGCACTTTCTCAGGCTAGGCAGAGTCCCTGGCCCAGTTGACTGTCTGTGGAGGAGAGGAGATAGTCTTCTCAATTCAGCCCCAGCCTCATAAGACAGTTCAGTTGACAACAGTGTATTTCAACCTAGAAAGGGCCCTTCAAGGTTGCCTCGTTGAATCTTGCAGGCAGTTCATTGTCACAGTCATGAATTGAGCACCTACTGTGGTACCTTTCATCACTGTGGGTGGCCTGGCTCCTCCTTGAACAGCTGTATCAGAAAGTTCTTCCTCCGAAGATGAAGAAATGTTTCTCCTGGTGCATTTATTGCCATAGAGTGAGCAACTCTTATGTAACGGATGCAATAAAAAGGCGTTAACTGAGACATTATGTGGGAAACAACCCTGTCTTTGGCTTGCTCCCTTCTCAGCACACCTGAGCATGGGGGACATAAAAACGTTACAGATGCCTTCACTCAGCTGAAGCAGGGAGGCCGCCAGGAGCAAGGGAACTGGCCACTGGCTACACTGGCCTTGCTCTGACTCCATCAGCACCCAGAGAGCCACACAGTCCTAGGGATGCCACCGTCGGCACGCAGGGATCAGTGCAGTCATCCTGTTGCGGGTGGTTTAAAGCATGAATTAGGGGAAGGGGCCAGCAGGGTCATGAGGGAATGAAAGAGATGGAAAAGCAAGAAGCAAGTTGCTTTAACCCCTCAAGAAAGCATTTCTCCAGCAAATAGTGATCGCTTGTGAAAGCAGTTGAGAGAAAGCTGGCTTAATCCTTGTTCTGAAAATACCTATAGCTGCTTGAAGTTTTTAATTATTACGCTGGGCTCCCTAATAGAGGTGGGGGGAGGTCGGAGAACATCAACAGATTTCCTTCCCATGTCTGGGGAAAGCGCTTTGGAGGAAGAACCCTGGCTTTTCATGGGCCTGGATCTGCCTGTAACCTTCCCTTCCCTGTGTGTCCAGGGCTTTGGGTGGTCCCATGTGGACCCCAGAGGGAGGGCCACTTGTCCTGGTTTGGAGACATTTTATTGCATTTTCCCCAATCCATTCCTTCCCTGCATCATGTATTCACTCATTCCAGAAATATTAATTGAGTGATTACTATACACAGGCCAGGCACAGTGTCTAAACTGGCCAACTATACTTATATCAAAATCTTGAGCTTTAATGCAGCATAAAAACAGGCATAATATTATTCTTCAGAAAGCTTAGGTCTAGTGACAGAGGAACATTCAATGTTCACATTCTGGATGGCAGTCTGGGTTTTTAACTGGTGATCATTCTAACTGTATCTATTTCGGTTGGTCAGTGCCGTCGATACACCAGTCTTTAAATAGTTTGTTACTCTGAAAATGTGAATTGAATAATTACACAAAAAAATGAGTAAATGTGAAAAGTTGTACAAAGAAGGGGAACTATGAGTCTGTATTGCCATCAAGGATGCATGCCGAAGCCCCCACGCTGTGTTTTTTGTTGTCCTGTGGGTTGAGTCACACATACGACCTGCTTACTAGCCCTGCATCCCCTAGTGCCTGGCTTCCCAGGGTCCAGTCTGCCTTCCGCTTCAGCTGCCCATCTGCCTTCCTTGTTCAGTGGTCCCTTCACTCACGCATTCATTCACTCAGCCACTCACTCAGCCACTGCTGCGTGCTGAAGGCTGGGTGCCGGGCGATGCACCCGGAGCGTGACGCCCTCCGGACCCTGCAGAGTGGGCACGGCTCCTGTCTCCTTTCCCATGACAGGGTCTTTCTTTTCGGGTTAGGGAATCTGATGTCAGACTCATTCCATCTGACACAGTCTCTCTTCGTCGGAAACTCCCTGTCTTCTCTTATCTCCTTCAGTCCGTTTGCACATGTCTAAGCATTTTAATGGCATATGGTTCCGGAGGGGGCATCTCCAAATGAGAGGAAATTAGCAACTGTGCTTACTGGGCTAAAGAAAATGACTGGAGGGAAAGTTTTCTCTAAAAACACCCCCCAGAAGCAGCAGCCCCAGGAGATGTGACTGCAATAAAAATGATGATTTTTGATAGGGGTGGTAGTGGGGGTGGATTATCAAATGCATTTCTTTTCCCCTGGAATGCGTCACAGTCATTAATTTGTTTAATTTATTTTTTATTTTTTGCCCCTTCCCTCGCGACGCAGCCCAATTCACTGCTGGCCTACCCATCAGAACAAATTACACTTTGGAAATACCTGAGTGCTTCAATTTTCCATTAAATATAATAAGAACTCACAATGCACTGTTCTGGGCTGATGACTTCTTGCCAAGAATCTACGGGTACTTTTTACAGTTGCTGCCAGGCGATGTGGTCACCCTTGGGGGTACAGAGGCAGGTCCTGTCTTAATTTGTGCATGAGGGTACCACTCTAGGTGGTATTTTTAATCTACTTCACGTGAGCAGGATCTGATTCTGCAGCACAGTTTCAAAGTCATTCTGCTTCTTTGGTGTCTCCCCCCTGAGCCACAGTCAACCGCACTGGCTGCTGTGATGGAGAAATTCACAGAGCTAAGCCCGGTGAGGACAGAGGCGGCCAATGTTCATGGAAGCTGGGCGTCCACCTCCCAGCCTCTGAGACGTATCACAAGGCTCAAAGGCTCATATTTCTCCTTCCTCCAATGCCCCCGCTTCTCACTGTTGCTGAGATGCTGAAAACCGCTCACTGCGGTGGATCCGGCTGTTCTAAGGAGCTGCTAATTGATGGTTGCGTTTCATTGGCAGGATATTACCTTACTTCCTCAGATTGGACATGGAACTGTCCAAGGCTTATGCATAGGGTATATACAGCTCTTTCAAGTCAGAGACAAATTGCCAGGTATTAATATTTAATTTTTTTTATTGTGAGAGGCAGCCAGCCAGGGAAGGTGAGAGCTGAGACCTGTCTTACCTGGCATTCAATGAGCCCAAGAACAGGGCCGCCAGCACCGCCAGCTCTGCAGCTGGTGAGGCTGAAAAGAGGGCAGGCCGCAGAGGAAGTCGGGGTGTGGCGGTCTAGTGAGTTCTTTCATGGGCGAAGATTCTCAGAAGCCAGAGACAGGGTCAGCCCCGATACAAGCTGCCTGCAGAGCCAGGGCCTGGCCAGGAGAAAGAGATCTGAGGTGGGCAATCCAAATGACCACAGGGTGACCTGAAGGACCAGGTTGCTGTCAGTACATCAAATGTAGACCTGGGTTCAGTGCTAGCTTCGTCAGTTATTAGACAATCAGTGTCGAGAAGCTTCTGGTGCCCGCTCTGTAAGACAGGCAGGGTGCCATCCACAAGGAGGAACATTGCTCCGTTGTGAGCTACTTGTAGTTTGTAAAGCGCAAAGGAGAACAGAGGTCCTCTATTGTCTCTAAAGCCTTGTGGCTTCTTAGGACATCAGATGGAGCGATGTTTTAGGTTTGTCGGACTAGTCCAAAGAATCGCTGGAAGAGCTGAAGGAGATAGTGCATGCAGACCACAGTGCTGGGCGCTTAGCAACTGTTAACTCGAGGTTTCTAGTCGCTGAAGTTTAGAATTGAAAAAAGTAAAATGAAAAGGGCACAAGAGTGTGAACAGGAAAGAATAATGTAGAGCCATGACCATTCATCGGGCACAAAGACAGAATGTGGGTGATGTGGGGTTGGTTCCAGAGGAACCAAATCGTAAATGAAGTTTAAGTGGATGGCTGCTGACGCTGGGCAAGCAAGTACCTACGAGAAGCTCCTCCCAGGAGCCCAATCCTCACCCTTGGACCCTGAGCACACCCCCCGCATGGGTAAGTGGTGAGATTCGGGACCCTGAGACTGGCCAGCCTGGTGTTCAGCCTTACTCGGCATTTTCATCAGCCCCACCTTACCCCACGGGTGTGTTCATTCACTCTGGCCTTTCATCTGCTGATGGGCCAAACCCTTTCATTGATTTTTGACAAGATAGCGTCATCATCATCATCACCTGCGAATTCTCCTACAGTACTTGGCGCAGCACCTTTCACACATACCTTTATTGCTCAATCATGTGAGTGTGTGCACACAAATGCCAACACTTGTGCAAAACCTCCTTAGCAAAAGGTGGTTGAGGTGGTTTGGGGAATTATTCATTCAATGAGTGCCTGTCTTTTATCTCTTTTACCTTCCTGGTCTCTGGTGCCCTCTCCATCTCCTCTGATGATTGTAATTTTATGTGGCGATTCACTGTTCTGCAGGGTGCCCAGAAATGCGGTCAAACAGCATTCTAGGTGGGCCCGTGAGGGTGTTGTTGGGGGAGATTAACAGTGAAATCAGTAGACTATTTAGAGTAGGACCCTCTCCGCACTGTGGCGGACCGCCTACAATCTGTTGCAGGCCAAACTAGACCAAAATCGGACCCTCCCACACGGAAGTAGAAGCTCCTCTGCCTGACTCCTTGAATGGAACATTCACTTTTCTCTGCCTTCGGACTTAACTGGAATGTTGACTCTTCCTAGGTCTCATCCTGTGAGCTTTTAGACTAAAATTTCTCCCGTTGGCTGGCTCTCCTGGGTCTCCAGCTGACCGATGGCAGACTGTGGAAATCTCAGCCTTCGTAGTCACATGAGCCAATTCCTGATAAGAAAGCTTTTCTCCCTATATATACAACCCATTTGTTTTGATTATCTGGTGAAGCCTGGCTAACACAGCCTTAAATGCTGGTTTTCACTGGAGCTTTTTTTAAAATTAAAAAAAAAAATCTCTCTCCTGACTTTGCATGCAGTGCCCATTTGGATAATCTCACCCATTTCCAATTGTTCCCCATATTTAAAAAAATTAACCTTTCTCTTTAGTCCACATGCCTCTCAAGTTCTCAAGCTTTAATATCATCTGTTCAATTGTCAACTTGATATTCCCTCCTTGGACGTCCCCAAGGTCCCCTCCAATCAGCCTGCCCAAAGGTAGTGGCAGCACTTTCTATCTTCCCCTGCATTAGCCCCTAGTTCACAGAATTCCCTGCCTTCCACTCTGTTACCAGATCTTGGTGCCATTTATATGACACTCCCTAAATCCAACTAATGCTCAAGATAGTAGACTTAGTAGACTTGACTCCTTGACTCCCCTCATGTCTAAACCCTTCCCTCCAAGTCTGGAGGACTTGGGTCATTCTTCATCATCTTGTCTAAGTCTTTATTACACATGTTTGTGTAGGCCTGTCTTTCTATTCTAGATTCCATCTTCCTTCTGGACAGGAATCGTAATTGATCCATTTATGTTTTTATCCCTCAGTTCCCAGCAAAGTAGTTGGCAAGAGTCAGCTCCTTAATAAAAGATTACTGTTTGAATGAATGAATGAGTGGGTGAATGACTGCATTCATGCAAAGAAGACAAGAAAGCAGAGCATCTGATAAGACCTTGGCATGACTCAGGAAACAAGAAACAGAAAGAGTTTGGTTTCCTTGTGAGAAATAAGTAAAAAGCAAATTCTCCTTGATTAAATCGGAAATGAGGAAAACAGAAGGCAGCAGTTATCTTAAGAGCAAGGTGGTTAACTTCCTAGATACTCCTGTGGGATAGGACAGACTCTGCTGTGAGAGGTTATGTTTGTTTGTTTTTGTTTGCCATTTGCAGGAAAGGCGTTCAGGACACCGAGGCAAACGCAATCTTTCTAAACAGGCCCAGGGGTATATTAAAGTTTTCCCAACACACGCTGCCTGGGGTCTGAAGGCTTTGATTTCAAAGCACTAGCACAGAGCAAACTCCTAAAGCACAATTAATCAAACTCATCAAGATGGATTTGATTTGAATTGTAGTTCCAGGAAGCAGTTAACAGTCCAGAGACCAGACTGCTGATTTAGCTCTTGGATGGAAACCACGTGGCCTGGAATACCCAGCTACATGTGGGACAGAAGCTGACAATTAAGCTAAACATTTAAACTCCATAAACGCTACTTAAGAATAACTCCAACCCCGCCCCTTTTCCTTTTACCTTCTCATCAATCTATGGTACTCAACTATTTGACAATACCTAGGCAAATAAAAATAGGCTTTTATAGCCCAAACGACTGTAAGACTAACAAAATAATGGAGAATAAAGGAACAGTTGAAAAGATCTAGCCTTCCAACAGTTAGCTTTCTGAAATGAATGAACTGCTAGTCTTCTCCCTGACTACCTTTCTCCAAGCATGCACACACACACACACACACACACACACACACACTCTTGAACATTTGGAAGCACTGCTGCTTGCAAATGGGCCCATTAAAAGCAGATAAATCAATAGGAAATGCATAAAAAGTCTAATTTATCATAAGACGTGTTGGACAGGATTTTGAGTTTTACATACATTCATTCTAGAAACCTGTTTATCTGGTCAACATTTCTGAACAAAGTACTTTGTGATGAACCATTCTCTTCTTGAATCTATATGGAAAGCAATTACATTCAAACCCCAAAGACAAAATGTGATGAATGTAGCAGCCGTGCTATCGATTTGGCATTTCACAACAGCCGGCCCTTCTCCCTCTGGTCCACCGTCTTCTCCATGGACCTTAAAAGGCAGACCCTCCTGCTCTTGTGAAACGTGTTTCCCATGTCTTCAGCCAAGGCCAATTTCCCAACAATTCCCTGCAGATTGCAGATGATGAGATCCTGGTGCAGTGTTGGAAGGTGGTTAGAAGTGCTATCCCTGGAGTGAGACCTTCCTCAGTCCCTTCAGCCTGTGACCCCATGCCAAAGGTGTACTCCTGCCCCATTTCCCCAGTCTGCACTTGTTCACAGTGGGGGAGGCCTAGGTATGAGCACAGGAGTGAGGTGAGACACAGAAAAAAATGAAAAAGCCATTCAGTTCTGTCCATTCTATAGAGAAACTTCCCTCAGGGCACGTGCCAGATCTGTGGCATTTTTGTGTTCATTCCCTAGCAGATGGTGGGCCACTGTGGGGCCTGAGTAAGAGCCTTATCTGTGCAAAGGACCTGGTACAGTAGTTCCTTTAAAAAATATTCCATAAACATGACTACTGAGTGACAAAGTCTGTACATATAAAACAATAGATCCCAGCCCAGCTCATGGACTATTCCAAGCATGTTCATGCTACCTGACCTCTTTGGTCAAGAAGAGTATTACTGATTACAGTCACTAGGCTCAGATTATTTTCTAATGTGCAATGTCTGCAGACACAAGTCCAGGCTACATGTACACAGTGCCCCCTTCTCCCAAACAGCTAGACAGCCTTCAAATGTCCAGTCACTGTCATTGTCCAGTTTGACATCTCTGTCAGGAGTATACCTAGTCTGCACTTTGTTCCCTGTTGGGTGGGCCCTTTGAGAAAGTACCCCCTCCCCGCAAGAAGAAATGTAAACATGAGATCACAAATTCTCTTAGAAGAACTCTGACAGTTTCCCCTCACATTTCTACACAATTGCCCAGAGATACACCCAGCAACATTACCCCTGAGGCTCACCAACAGCTTGTGTTTAAACCCCTGCAAATAAGAATTCATTAGAACAGAATCAAGTGACAGCCATGGAACTAAGGCGGCACAGTTGAAGAAGACTCTGAGGTTCTTTGGAGATGTTGACTTTTATCAAGGTCAACACTGAGATATATTGACCCAAGATGTAAATATTGATAGAGGCTCAGGAGGAGGACAATATTTGGCCCAAGGAAAAATAAATCTTCCCAGTGACCCCCGAACTGAAATCTGTATTCAGGAGACTCAGTTCCAAAATAAATTAGCTGTGACATAGATTAAGATACCATTTCATTCGATTGTCTAGGATATTGGAAAGCAACATTAATACTGCATACTCCATGTTCAAAAAATACTTTCCAAAACATTCATTAAAGCATGCTATCCTCTGCTGGATGCATATAAGGATTATACACCCAGCCCAACAGATGGGTCATTAGAGCCAAGAAAAGGTTAAATAACTTTACTGAGGGCACAGAAAAAAGAATGGGAAGATGACTTGGGGATAAGTACAGGCTAGAAGCTCTGTGGGAGCAATCTCTAAATAGAACAGTAACTAAATGAAAGTTCCTGGTAAAAATCTTAAGTCCACTTGATGTAATTACTTTAATTTAGTTCATTTGTTTCCTGCTGTTGACAAATCGACACAGGCTTGTCAAACTGCATTGTTTAGTTACAGAGATGTTTTTTGGGTGTTCACATATCATAAGCTCCAACTTTTGAACCTGCTACTCAATTCTTAGGGAATGAAGTCTACATTGGCGGTCACTGGAGGAAACTGGTTGAAGGTCTGTTCTTCTATTTGCACGATCGTTATTTATCATCAGATGCCAATTCTTAGGAATTCCTTGGCTTTCACAGTGGGTCCTGGGATGCTGGCACTGAGAAATGTCATAAAATGCTAACCTACAAGCAACAGGCATTTGAATGCATGTGATCCACTTATTCTTTCTTTTGTGTTATCTCAAAATTAAATTTTAGATGATCATAATGTTTTAATTATCTTTGTTCATGGAAAAACAGAGACACTGATAATCCAAAACATCAGCCAACCCAACAATCTTATTTCCTTCTGACTTTGGAATACTTTACTTTCCTGTACCGTGTTGGCCTCATTATGTGTTTGTTTGGATAGTTAACATTGGAAATAATGAGCAATTCCAGAGCACCAGCCAATGGCAGCTAGAGAAGTGACAGAAGGTGACAAGTTCTGGGTATGAAGACAGTAGTCCTGATGCTATGCATTGTGTAACCCACAGACAGGTACTTGAATTGATGGGGCTCTACTTTCAGTAGTCAGAATTTCCAAGATCAACTTGAAATCTGTTGTAGGGAAGAAGAAGGGCCTTAAGAACATCCCCATTCCAATCACTTGGAAAAAAGGCAACAATTCACCTTGAATAGATGTATATGGTTTTAGCTGACAGCATAGAGAAGGCTGACCCCCACCCAGCAGTGTGGGCACATCACTGTTTGACCCTGCGGCAGGACATGGGAATTGCCCGAGGAAGTCAGCGAGACCACCTGAATCGGCTATTGTGAAAGGGTAATTTGACCGACAACATCGTACAGACAAACGAAAGTATTTACCGGATTTAATATTTAATAATGTAAAATGAAAGCCCAGGCGGGAGATGAAACGATCTGTAGCGAGTCAGAATTCCTGCGAGTTGTCGGAGTGGCGCGTCTCCCAGGGGCTGGGAAAGCACGGGGCTCAACGTTCTGAAGAAATTGTCATCTCAGGCATATTGATTGTGTATGTTCCAGTTCAGCTGTCAGTTTCTCCCTCCTGCCTTTATAGTATTCTTCACATTGCCAGTTTTAGGCATCCACCTAAACCCTCACAAACCACATGGCCCTTCCAACTCCAGGCCCCAGCACTTACTCCCTCTGTGGCAAGTTGTCCCCGGTCAACTGCCTTGTTTCTAAACTGAGGAGAAAACCTACCTCATGAAACTCTCTGGAAGATTAAATGAGATGATAAACCAAAACCTTCTGCATGGTTTCTGGCACAGAGCCGTCCTCAGTGTGTCACTGTTGCTATTAACACCCTCCCTAGACATCTGCAGCTGAAGTAGGCAGTGTCTGGAGTCTGGGGTACCTGGCCTCAAAACCCAGAATCCTGGCTAGACTTCTTGAACTAGAAGGGCCCTCAAGAGAAATTTTCTCTTATTTCCAAAAGAGAAAAAGAAAGAGGTTATTTCATCCATCCATTTACCTTTCCATCAGCCCAGACTGCTGACAATCTCTCTTTAAAACCCCGTTAGAAAAGACTGTAAAACTTTCTCTGACCTGGAGCCCAGTGTTGACACAACCTCTCAGGAGCTAGAGTAGTTCCAGCCTGTTTTGACCTGTTCTGGGGAAAAGAGAAGGGACACAGCGGAGCCCGAGCCCGGGTCAGCACTTCCTCTTTTGTATGTGAAGCTGTTCCATCCCTACTGGCCAGTCGTAACTTTCCTCAGAAACCCCCAGCAGGCCCACACATGTCTGCAAAGAGGGTGGCAAGCTCTACCCTCAGGCTTTGGGGTGCGAGGCAGCTGCATGCTAATGTGGCCCTAGTCCGGCCAGGGAACGGCTTCCCACGGGGCAAATCTGTTCCACGGCCTCCCTCCAAATTGCACTTCGGGAGCCATCTTGCAATAGTAATAACGGTAATACAAATCACATTCATAACACCCATTTCCTCGAGCTGAAAGCCTTCCGTGTCACCTTTGATCTTCACGGTAGCCCATCTCAGGGAAGAGGAAGCAGGGGTAGAGAAAAGTCAGGTGATTTGGCTGGGGCTGCATTGTTAGAATGAGGAGATGCCCATTTACACTCAAGTCATCCGAGCCCTGTGCCCATTTCTTCACATTTCACAGCCAAGAAAAATGAAAGAGGTTCTGAACAGGGGTGATGTCTCCCCACTCTTTCCCCAGAGGCATTTGCCTCTGGTCTAGAGATCTTTTTGTTTTTGTCACAACTGGGGAGAGGATAAGTAGAGAGTATGAGCCAAAGAAGCTGCTGAACATCCTACAATGCACCAGACGGCCCGTCACAACAAAGAATTAGCCAGCCCGAAATATCAGCAGTGCCAGGGTTGAAAACCCTGTCCTAGACTGTATTTACATACGGGGACAAATAATAGCATCCAGTGGCCTGTCAGCCCATTCCTGCTTCCCTGACTGTCTTATTGGGTCCCTGCTTACCCCAAAGAAACCACATAGAGCTTAACAGAGGACTTTGGGCTACTCAGGAGAAAGTTAATAGCTAAATGTAGAGTGGTTGGATTTTGTAAAGCCGCTGGTAAAAGTTATTTTCATTTTGCTTTTTAAATTAGTTTGGGAGCTGGTGTTCTCTACATAATTACAAGCTGACGAACATGCTTCTGTATTTTTTTTTAATTAACAGATATTTGTATTCGGGTTCTCCAAATTACATACTGCAGCTTGCACATTACAGGACAGCTGCCATGCTCCAGATGTGGGCAATATCCAGAACATGGTAATGGCAAAATGCAAAAGAAACAAAGGAAAAAACCCTCCCGAAGTTAATGTATCTGGGTGGAGAAGAGCAATTTCAGTCAGTGTGTTTGGGTTTTTTTACGGAGATGAATACCTTGGATTCTCCCAAACTTTCAGCTCGGTTTGAACAGTTGGAACAAAGCTGTCTGGGTCATTCACTGCTGCCATCAGAGACTCATCAGTGCCATATAAAAGCAGATTACAGAAGAAATGGGGCGCATGTAACTGTTAACACTGTGCTGGAGAAACTATTCAAAGTGCTTCTCTTTATGAAGGCTTATTACATGCACGGAGCTCCTCCTGAAGACAGCTGCCCTAAGATGGATCAGCTACCATATGTATTTATTTAGTCCCCTTAGGAAACTGCACCTCTTTATCCCAGTAGGGGACCCTCAGGACCCCCTGCATCAGGGAGTGTGCCCAATAGGACTTTGCAATAGAAATGGGCAGGGAGTGGGAGGTGAAATTTCCAGCTGTGGGCCTGCCAGCTGTGGGACTCAAGGTCTGTACCTCACTGGGACTCTGCTTCCTGGTGATTGGTGCGGTCCCTTGTGCCCTAGCAGTTCACAATGAGATGGATTTTTTAAAAATTTAATTTAATTGTTGTTGTATTACATCCATCCACAGTGAGATGTTTTTGACAATCTTCCAGGATACAGAAAAACTTGGCCTTAACTTGGAATAGATCTCTGGAGGGAGGAAGAGCCTTTAGGTGTGTCTGAAAAATGAGGCTCTGAGACCCACATATTAGAGAACCAGGGTCTTAGCATGGCAAATTTTGCTTGGACAGAAGAGGGCATGCAGGGCCAATAAAGATAGTTCTAAGCTGTAAATAATATGTTGGCAACAAAAGGGATGCCACAGTGGTCAGGGAGCATCATTTCATTCACTTACTCAGTGAGTACTGGGCACAGGGAACAGAGGGATGGGATGTCTTTTCTATCTAGTCTTCCAGGGAGAAGGGGCTGTCTACTAGAGAAATGTACCAGCAGTTCAGGACGGTGTGGCAAGTCCTGGAGTGAAGCATGGGGGACAATGAGGACTTGCAGAAAGAGTGAAAGAAAGCTATTTGAGGTGACACCTGAGCAGAGTCTGAAAGAAGAAGCAGGTGTGAACCAGGGCAGAGAGAGCAAGGACATCTCAACGGGGTTGTGGGGCTGTGTTTAGGGTGGGGTGGGATGGTGCAGTCTGCTGTGTTCAGGGCAATGCTAGCAATCCCACATTAGGATGTAAGCAAGGCCTACATAGGTGATTTCTGCTCATGTGAATGCAGGAAAAAAAGAGTAGTTGTGGAAGAGCCTGCAGCAGCCTATGCCAGTGGCCTGGGTGCTCTTCCTGACCACTGATGGTACCAAGGTTGATTTAGTAATGGGCATGTCATTCCCGAATGGGGCTCACTTCTGTGTGTCTACGCAAGCTGGAGATGGGTGGAGGAAGGAGGCAGCAAGAGAGGCTTTCCTTGATTCTTGTGATTTCTTCTACCCTCTCCCTACTACTGATGGCCTGCAGACTGCAAAATCCTGGGGTCTGAGAACATACACAAAATAGTTTTGAAGGGTTGGTATTTAGTTCCAGCAAAGCCAATGAGGGGAAACAAAGAAAGTTTTGTGCTGATGTGATTAATGGAAGACTCTGTCGGAGTTAAGACAAGAGAATACAAAAGAAAACTTGGCTGAAATTAGTCTTCTTTTACAAACCAACTGACAGCAGCCAGGCTGCCCTCTGTTGACACTGTCACCTACAGGTGGCATAAGGAAGTGCAGCCTTCTCTACCATCACTCTCCTCCCTTCAGGGCTGATCCCACTCTATTTTCCATATCAATATTATACATTTCTCTTTGGTTCCCTTTTTATTTTTATGAATTTAGTTGCGTTTTCCATTATTTTTCTTCTTCCCTCTATTCTCTCATTGTTTTCATCCAACAGCATTTTAATTATTACTGATAGGTAGGTATAAACCAAAGTGATAGTATTGTATTCATTGAATAGAACACCACAGGTTTAGAGCAAAACTAGGTAAAAAGAAACCAGTATCATCGATCTTTAAAATGGCCCTGGTTGGTGTGGCTCAGTGGATTGGCACTGGCCTGTGAACCCAAGGGTTGCTGGTTTGATTTCCAGTCAGGGCACATAACCAGGTTGAAAGCCAGGTTTCCAGCCAGGTCCATAGTTGGAGGCAGGTGAAAGGCAACCATACATACATTGATGTTTCCCTCTCTCTCTTCCTCTCTCCCTGACTGTTTCTTTAAAGGTGATGAATAAAATCTTTTTAAAAAATCCTCTTAAAAATGCCCCGCCAACTTCTCAGAGGGTCCAGGAATGTCATATATTGCCCCAATATATTGTCCTCTAGTCAAATCTGATTTTTATGAAATACCAAGTTAAAGAGAAGTTTGGATTTTAACTTTGTGTATTCAATTATTACATTGCTAATAAGTGTGCGGATTTTGTGACAGGAGTGTGTTCTACTATATGTAAATTTACAAACAAACAACATTTCAGCTACATTCCCAGTGAAATCAGATTTTGTGAATTGGCATTCAGCTTACTTTAGAGCATCGCTTCTATGAAAACAATGTTTGCTGAGTTCCAAATAAGTGACATCTGAGGAACTGTAGAGAGACTTGCAAGTTAGTAGCTGATGAGACCCATTCCCTAGAAGGACAAACAGGCAATGCCTGGGGTTGTGGCCTTTTAACCCTGAATTTGACTCTCCCTGACCTCCCTCAAAGTGGCTGTGAAGGGCTGAGGTCATTTTGACATTTGAAATGCTAAACAAATATTGCTTTTCAATGGTCCTTGAATCTATTGTTTCTTGCTCAACACAATAGACTTCGCCTTTCTTCTTGTCTTTTTATTGTCATGCTCCCATAAGCAGCAGATTCTTATTTAGGTGGTTTTTGACAATTTATGAGCAAAATGTATTATCTACATTTCTGGTGACATAAATCCCAGGAACAAAACTGTATAAACATCGTGACAAAGGCGATGCTTTGGAGGTTAAACCATTAGTGAGAAATCATCAAGGCATTTTTTTTTTTTTAATGAATAGGGGTTACAGAGGTGACTCATTCAGCATCCGGGTTTCCCAGCTCTTACCTAAGAAGAGTCATCTCTATCTGCAAGACTTGTACTCATTAAAAATTGTTTGGAAAGTCTCAAGATAACACCTAGATGTGAAAATGAGAGTTAGAAGCCACTGGGAGCTGGACAGGCTGTTTCATGATCTGTCTCCCCGCACCTCCATCGACCTCTGGCATGTCACTGAGACTCCTTCTTTTCTGCACCCATTAAAATGGGATCATATTACCTTAACTCAGCAGTTCTAAGAGGATAGCTACTGAAGTGAGAGCCCTGAAGGGAACCATGGAAGAGAAAAAAATTAGTCTGTTTCTTTGCTTTGGGCCCAACCTCAGGTGTTAGAAAGGAGGTGCTCAATCTGAAACCAGCAAAGGGCATGGAGGCGGCCCCCATGCAGCTTCGTCTAGTCCATCCTCTAAGGTTTGCAGGTAAGAGGCAGGGAAAGGTTATTTATTTGAAAAGATTTTATTTATTTTTGGAAAGAGGGGAAGGGTAGGAGAAAGAAGGTAACATAGATGTGCAAGAGAGGAAGACTGACTGGATGCCTCCCACATGCCCCTCACTGGGGACCAGAGACAAAACCCAGACATGTGCCCGGTCCACCGGGAATCAAACAGGTAACCCTTTGCTCAGTAGGATGATGTCTAACCAACTGAGCCACACTGGTTAGGGCACAGTGATTTTCTAAGTATGCCCATTCTATGTAACATGGGCTCACTACATTGTACGGACAGGATAGCCAGCAACCGAACACAATGTAAGAGAAACATCTTGAAATTCAACCAGCCTAGGAGCAATGATTTGTGGTAGAGTCTTGACATGGTCTGTTCTCCAGGGTATGATATAAGTCCACCATCTTAGAAGGGAATGGAAGCTCACCTAGTTCTGTGGTTGGTAAGCTGAGAATTCCAGATGAATGACAGGGTATGACATTATTATTTTTTTTTTACTGAAAAATATCACAGGCTGTAATCAATTTGTACACATTTATTTGACCCGGTGAATGCACAGCAAAGGCCTGGTAGTGAGAGAAGATTGTACACACACATTACTTCACACAATGTGTTTTCACCATGGTTGGGGTAAGAGCCACACCAGGTGTGTCTATGGTGGATACTTGTTAGTCTTTTTGGCTGCCCAGCTGTAGTAACCCTCTCTGTATAGGATGGGGCAAAAGTAGGTTTACAATTGTGAGTATGCAAAACAGTTTAATCTTGTGTTCTTATTGATTAATTATTGTATTATTTTCTATACAAACAACTGTGAACCTATTTCTGCCCCACCATTACTCTTGATGGGAAACAGGTTCCCTCCTGCTCCAGGTGGAACTTGCAGAATTCCTGGTGTTCCCAGCCTCCCTTGCAGCTAGAGTGCAGGCCTCAGGCCCCAGTCACTGTCTAGGCTCACTTCCCAGACTCAGCATACAGAGTTAATGATGCTGAGCAGTGGCTAAGCAGAACATCTCTTCCAGCAGGGTAGGTAGGTGTGACAAGATCATGCAGGGGTCAGCTGTGTTTGCTGACAAAGGCAGCAGCCCTGATGGTATTTTGGGGTGTCATTTAGACCCACCACAGAGCCTGGTTCATCAGCCCTGTGGCAATCCTGTGACCTGCCTAATATTGTTTTCTGTTTATCGCAGCCAGATGTCCTGTGGCTTGCCACGAAGTCCCCTGCCTGATACAGTGCCCACACATGCATGCACATATGCCACATGTATGCACATACCACATGATACCACACACTTCTTTTCCTTCCCTACATATTCTTCTTTTCTTGGCTTGAAAAGTGTTATTACACAACTAACTGAAAACAGCTGCATAGGAGCAAAAAAAAAACCCTTTATTCATTGCCCCCCATTATCTACATAAAAAGTAACAGAGGAGAAGGAAAAATATACTGTTCTGATGGAATTGACAGCCTTAAATCTACCCTCTCTTTCACTCAAACAGGATGCTGGACAAAGTCAATGAGAATTACATTTGTATGACTAAGGGCAGCGCTGAACCCGGAGAGACTGGGGAATGGTTTAGCATATAACTTATTCCACTGCCAACTCTAAGTTTTACAAGAAAAGGAGGCAGAAATTGAATCCTGAGGCCAGTTCTGCATGAGCCCATTAGTCACAGGCCTCCAGATAACAGGACGAATATCCTCTGACATAAACTTTGGCTCACATTTACGGTGGGAGAGTCTTCTTGGGTCTTGTGTGTGACCATAATCACCAGCATCACATGGTCAAGTTCAAAGTGACCCAACCACAGTTGAGGGAGCTTCAGGGGTCCCTACTCAGCTGTAAATGGAGAGTTGGCTAAGGCATAGGCCCCCCTGTGTGAAGGATCTTGGAAGGTCAGTGGGACAAGGGATGGGGGAGCAAGTCAGCTGCTGCCCTGTTTGGGGGGGAGCTCTCGCCCTGCTGAGATCACTGTGCAGAGCTCAGTTCTGGTCCCTGTGATGTTACAGACTGTCAGGGTAGGCGAGGCTGGACAAGTTACTTCATCTCTCTGAATCAGAAAACTGAGCTCTCTCTCAATTAATTTTGCGTGGTAGAAATGGCATGAGTATAGGAGAAAAATCATTCAAGATCAGGAACTTCAGCTCTGTCATTTATGACCTTGGGCAAGTAACTTCAGAGCACTTCCATTTTGACATTGTTAAAACAGGGATAATAACAATTCTTACAGAGTTCGGAAGAATTAAGAGTAATGACCTATATAAAGCATGTAATACATTGTCTGGCAAGGAAGAATTCATCAAGTACTGATTTTGTTTGTTCATTCATTTATTGATTCAGTCACTGATTCATAGATTCACTCAACAAATATTTATGAAAGTTTCTAATACGTCAGGTATGTTGCAAGCACTGGGAATACAGTGATTTATATGACAGGTAATGTCCTTCCTCAGGTTCCTCCCTCTTTCTCTCTCTATTAAGAGAGTTAGTGAGATTCACCCTCTGCAATTCTGGGGGTGCACCAGGAGCTCATCTTGACCAGCGTTCTCCTGGGAGTTCCTTCAGGACTGGGACCAACTCTACCTCTGCTTCCTGTATGTACACAGTAGGTGCCCAATGAATGTGTGTGCACGAATTAAGTGACACACAACGTGAAATATTGTGGGTGTCCTCTCCACAACTAAAACATCCTGTGCTTTATGTTAAGTGCTTCCCCAGGCTTGATGGTGTTTTCATGTTCCAGATGCTTGCTTCCTACTCTTTCCTGTGATGGCCACCGCCATCTTCCCTTTCCTGACTCCCTTGTCTCTGTACTTCAATGGAATAATTTTTTTCCATATATTTCTTCAGTTGGATCTTAAGAGTGTGGAAAGTGCTGAAGGTCATCTTCACAGAACCTTTCCTCTTATACAGTGAATGCCCCTTTAAGTGGTCTCTCACTCAGTATTTCCCAGCCTCCCCTAAAGATGGTAAGGATGGCAGGTGGGCTACCTGCTCCATTTCAAGCTTTCATTCTTCCTCCTACCTTCTTGTCATTTCATTAAACGAGTATTTGCTCAAGTCCTCCTGTGCGCTGTAACCATATCCAGAGCTAGAGAGACAGAAATGAGCCCAACAGCGTTCGCACCCTCCAGTGGCTGATGGTGGAGTGGAGGGTCTGTTGATTAGGGTTCTGTCCTCTAACTTTATACCCAAGGGCTGTGATTTTGTTCCTCCTAAGTCATGTCTCTTAAAATATGGTTCTCGGGCCACTGGAATGAGGACTGCCAGGAATGTCTGTTTGATTGTAATTTCCAGGGCCCCTCCTGGGGTTAATGAATCAGAATCTCTAAGAATGTAAGAATTTCAGTCACTGAGATCTGCAATTTAAACAAACACCCCAGGTAATTCTTACGCATAATAAAGCAGAAGAATGCCTGTTTTGTCTTTCCTGCCCAAACTGTGCAAAGTTCCTCCACCCTTCCTCATATTACATAATTCCTCAGGCTTCCTACCCTCTGCCAACCTTCTGCATAGACCCTCGTTGGTCTGTGGCTCTCCAAACTGTGGGTGTCAGGGTGCCTCGTGCTCGCCCAGATGTGGCCACATCAGCAGAATTTCGTGGGCTTGCTAATATCCCAAATATGAGCACAATGCTTGCAATGAGGAAGCCAGAATCCATTGTTTGTAACCATTATAACCATGTTGCACTGTTAGCTCATATTGAGATTTCAATAAATAAAACGCCATCAACGAAGACTCTGAGAATATACCTGAAAGAAGATTTGTTAATGTAACTTGTGAATAATACAAGGGAGAGGCAGATTATGAAATTGTAATGCCAATTTTTTAAAATGAGCGGTTAGCCTGAGTTTGCAAGGCCAAGGTGGCTTCCAGTGACCATGATGACTTTCTAGGTGTTTACAAATGAGAAATTAATCTCCCGCAGATGTTTCTTTCTGGAAAGCTATATGAAGCCTACCTGTCCACTATTTCCAGAACAGACTGACATCTGCTCCTCCATTTTTAAAAACCTGGTATTTTTCCAGACTCTCTTATTGTTTAACTATTGCCACCCAGAAGGTTCCTAAGATCATACCTTCAAATTGTTTCAGCATCCTGCCAGGTTCATTTTGTTGGGCCTAGTAAATAGATTTGTTTTAAACATCTAATTATCATCATGATTACAATAGCTAATATGTATTAAAATTTTTTTTTCACGTTTCAGACACTGCGTGTTTTGCTTGAATTAATTTAGTCCACAAATATATGACTTGCATATATTTGTTATTTCTCTTTTACCAAAGAGTAAACTGATCCAGAATGGTTACTTCTGTCACTTAAGTAACCAGCCACTTTATTAAGTAGCAGAGATGGTGTTTAATCCTTGATCTTGGTGACTCTAAGCCACTCTCTTACATAGTCTCTTCCCATCACACCACCTGTCTCAGGCTTCGATTGTTTCTCAAGCAAGTTTATTGTCCCTCAAACATAAAAGCATGAGAGACGAAACTGCATCAAAAGAGAAATCTAGAAGTTCTCCGTAACTGGTTGATATGCTCCATTCCCAAGGATCACTGTCCTACTTCTTGGAGCCTAAAAATCTCCTTTTTGTTGTTTTTCATGGTTCTCATTTTCCATTCTCTGCCAGCATGGCTTATTCTGGAACTTTATGTCCCCTGGTACCTTTCCTACAGGTCCCCTCTTCTCTCTGGTCCCTGCCCTGTGCTAGGTGTCCCGCCTTTTGTCTTTTCTACACATCTTTTTTACAACCTGAGCACCTTGGAGAGTTGTCTGTGTGACCACACTGGCCTCCTCAGAGGATGTCCCCTTTCCTTCTTCCTCAGGATAATTTGCATCGTGCTGTCAGAGTCTGTTTCATTTTTGATGCTCCCATCTTTCTGAAGTCACCTTTCCTGATGAGTGCCCCCTCTTTTTATTTCGTCCTTTTCCAAGGATTTCAGCGATCATCCTTAAGCCTAGGATAGGTGCTTGACTATGCCTGGCATCCTGTTTTTATTAGCATTCCTCAGGTGAGTATTTCTTTTCCTTCCAGGTTGCTATTTCATTCATTCATTGATTCCTGCATTCCTTCAGTAAACATGTATCGAATGTCTATTATGAGCCTGTCTGTGTCATCAAGAGGTTGATGCCTCTTTGGCCCTATGCCTGGCACGTATTGAGTGTTCGATAAATATTTGTTGAAAAAGTAAAAATTAGTTAGACTTGAACCTAGAGTGGTGGGGTTCTGCATTGATTTTTCCCAGCTCTGTGTGCGATCAAGCCAGCCTAGAAGGCAATTAAAAACATGTCAAAACTCTGCTTTTAGCAGGACTAGCCTTTTAGCCAACATCTGGAGAGTTGAGGTTCCCTGCCACAGCTGTACTTAGTCCTATGACAGCTCATCCTTTGTATTAAGAAAGGGCACTCATAGCCCATGTACGCCACAGGCAGGGTGACACTCCCATTCCTTTTTCCTTTGCATCCTCACTCGGGTTCTGCCCACCATGCCTCCTGCCCCCAGAGCATGCACTTGTGTACGACAGACAGAAACATTTGCTCATGGCCAGTCTACTGACAGCATCTTCCCAACAAACCTGTGACATCAAGCCCAGAGGACAGCTGTTAGCAGGTGAGGCGGGGGGAGGCTAGATTTTAATGCTACCATAATGTATTGTTATGCACTGTGTACAGGTAATGAATCATGGGTTCCGGAAGCTTCCTACACATCATCTTTCTGTGTCGCACCTGCTGTGTATGGTCTTTGTCCTTCCCTCCAAACTTAAGTTTAAATCTCTGGTAATTTGGTTTTCTTCACCCCCATGCGTGGAAGCTCTGAAACTAACCAGAGGCTTTCTTTTCCCTGTCTCTTGCAGCAACTACATCCCAAAGGAAAGCACTCTGGCTAACCCCTACCTGCTCCTGCTTCTCCTGTCCAACATCACGCTTGCAGTCAGTGGCTGGGAGGCTCCCTGACCCCCTCCCAGTTCTGTGCGCAGGGCACTAGACCACTGGCACTGCTGGGGCCTCAGTGCCTCCTGGATCATCCACAGTGAGCTCCCTGCACCTCTCACACCTGCAGGCTTCTGCACTCGCCTTGTCCTCTACTCGAACTGCCCTTTCTCTCCCCCACCCCAGCCCTGTCCATTGTCTTTGCTAACTTCACTCCTCCCTGGAGTTCCACTTTATAGAGTGAGTTCTCTCCTTCAGGCAGGTCAGCTTCTCTCTGGCTTCCTCCTGAGGAAATAACTCTGCATAGCTGTCTCTGGGCCCCACCTTTCTGCACTCGAATGGCTGCTTTTCTTATCTATCTTCCCATCTATACCCTACACCAGGGTGCCCAGGGGTTTACTTGCTTTTCTGAAAGTTAGCAGGGGCTTGCTGGGGATGGAGAACACAATTTCAGGGAGGGGATGGCACGTGAACAGATCTCAAACAAAACTGAACTCCCTAGGCATAGGTAAGAGCACCAACTCCCAAGCAAGCAGCTATTGAAGACATAGAGTCCAAATTCACCTGGAACAAAAGACCTGGGCTATAACCATTATGAATCACCCAGAAAACACTCTCTTTGTGTTCCGTTGTCAATGCTCCACAGACCACATCTGCTTTTCAGACAGCGTGGGAGGAGACCGAGGGAGAGAGGAGTGAATAGAAATGAGAGCCTGCGTGTCATTTATTTATTTTACATATAAATCAGCTAATCTGTTTAACATTCATATTAAGGTTGTAATCACCTGTGCACGCATTAAAAGACAAACTAGCACAAGTAATAGGCCTTAAGAACAACATTACAATAGCTATTAACACATAACAGCTACCTTATCAACTTATAACATCCCTATAAAATAATAGCTGCATCCGGGGTTGATTTGAAGGAAACTCATTCTCCTCATCACTGAGGGCCTGACTGAGTCCAGGAAGCCAAGAATCGCATTGACTTGAGGGGCAGCACTGGGCAGCTGGAGAATACCAGATGGACGCCAGGAGGCCTGCTCCTTTATTTTCGGTTCTATTATCTCCTGCCTAAGGGATCTGGGGCACATTTACTAACCTCCCTGAGACTCAGTTTCCTCGCTTGCAGAATGGAAATAAGGACCTTTGCCTCATCGTGGTCTTATGGAGAATGTGTTGAGACCATGAGAAAGCTCTTGGCAGGAGCAGCAAGTGTGTTGTCAGTGTTGGTGTCTTTTCAAGACCACTAGGTGCTGGAAGGGCAAAAGCTAAATGCACAAGATGTGGCAGGGAACTGGGCTTCAAACTATATTGTGCCTGCCCCACTCGTTCCTTTCACTGACCTATGCAACATTGGTTGAGCACCCTAGGAGGTGATCAGGAGATTTTAAAAGGTCAGAACCGGAGTTTCTTTCTGTATGGGACTCCCAGTGGAGTTGGTGAGATCTGGTATAAACAGAAGGCTGGACAGAACTGAACACAAGACATAGCAGCATACCTACATCGGGTCGAGGGAGGACAACGAAAGGAGGGGTTCTGAGTTGGAAACCGGAAGCCACTCATGGAAGATGTGACCTTCGCGCCAAGCCTTGAGAAGTAAAGAATATTTCGATAAATAATGAAGGAAAAATATTTTAGGCTGAGGGAATAACATAAGCAATGGAATGAAGTCAGAGTCTATCCAGGGAATATAAAAATAAATTTTTTTTTTTTTGGCGGAAGCTTAGAGAGCAAGGAGGGAGGGAGAGAAGATGATACTGGAAACACAGTTGATGTCAGACTTTAGAGTACTTGGCATGTGGGGTGCTTGGGCTTTATTTTGTAGGCAAAGGGTAGCATGGACTTGGCTGAGATGGGAAGAGTCCGCCTGACTTGTATTCTTGTATTCCAGGAAGATACAAGTGCCTGAGCAATGATGATGATGAAGGATGACTTTGGAAGAGGGAGGAAGGTGATCTATTGCTCTAATAATTTGGAAGGAAATGACGAAGATAAGTAGAACAATAGAAGACACACTAAAGAGACAGTATAGATAAAATCTGTCATGATAAGAGAACTGATTGCATAGAGCCGGGAATTGACTCAGAACCAGTTTCAGGACAGATGTTTGGACTACGAGGGTACCTTTTACTCAGATTAGGGCCACAGCATGACGTAAAATGACCTAGTTTTCAGATGGTTGACTTAGAAGCCACAATGGGGTACCCAGGAGAGCCTCATGGAGTAGGAAGCTCAACGAGACACAAGTCTATTTTCATTATTTGCCGCTGGAATAGGTGCTAGGAGTATAAACTTGGGACTAACCAAGACCCAGGTAGGATACAGTAAAATCATTTGGGGATCACTTGGAAACATTGATGGGTTCCTAGTACTTCCACTACGAATGATGATATATTTAAAGCTTTACACAACAAACTGCCATTAGCCCAGTTTAAATGGTCACAAAGTGCTATTCTTATGGGATGAACCTACACATTTTGATACTCAGTTACAGGTATTTGGAGCCTTGTACCATAGGTCCACCTCTTAGGACATGCTGTCACCCAGTCCCTAGACAAAGAGAGGAACATGACAGTGGGGCTTTCTTATGCTTCCGAGACATTATCTCTTGTTTATTCTTAGAATTTAGCCCAAGGCCTCTGCAGGCTACAGAAGTTAATGCTGACATGCTCCTGTGGCCAGTATCAAGCCATGTCCTACCAGGGCCTCCAGAAGGACTGATGACCTTCAGGCCCACTGAGGGCAGGTTGACAGCTGCCATTATTCTATAGGAAAATAACCAGGAAGTGTTAAGAGTGCCATGGGACTCCAGGGAGAAGAGAGTCCTGCACCTTGATCACTGAGAAAGTGCTCCACACCTATGACCTGTCTGGCTGGACACATGGCTCTGCCCCTTGCTATCCCTTCTATGAGGGAACAACAACTTTTCTCAGTGAGGGAGAACATCTTGCTCTTTATGGTGCTGTTAAAACTGAGGGTTCTGGATGTCTGAAGAGTCCACAAGCCACACATGCTTGGGGTCATGTTTGCAGTGCACCCACTCTTAGGAATAGGCTCCAGGCTTGATGTCCAGGAGTTGAGGGGGAGGTCTTTGTCTCTACCTCAGAGGGCACCCCTCCTCCTGGCCCTGACACTGCCTGGTGGTGCTGGTGCCCGAGGTGATTTTGGACCTTCTGCACCACACACTCCCTTGCTGGGGGACTCTGCCAGGGACACCAGCCTCGAAATGCCTTATTAATATTCAAATGCATGCAAGTCATTCCAATTTGGATTCTATGCATATCATCGAATAGAACAAAATGCAAATATATACAAATTCATCCATATGAAGAAATAAATAGGGGGAGCTCTGCATAATGGGATTATAATCGCTCTCAGGCTTGTCTCTGCTTTAGTGTCCCAGAGCGCCAAGGCCTGGCGCCGGTGGGGGTCATTTCCCCCCGGGGCTGTTCAGCAGGCACATGACCTTCCCTGGACACAGGCTCTTCCAGGGTTGAACATTTTATTCCATAAGCTTGTTTAAAGATGCAACCATTGCCCACTGTTTGTGGCTCTCACTGGGCTTCCAAGGAAAGATTACAGTGGATTTTTGGGGTGAGTGTGGGTGCGTGCAGAATCGGAGGCCCATCAGGGGCCCTCCCATTTTGCCCCTTCTGGAAGCCTGAGAAAGCCTGGAACAGGGCCAGTCACTCTGGCCCTCACTGTGCATCTAACAGCCCTATGCCCTTTATGGAGTCTTGATGCATCTGGTGGCAGGGTGGACAGAGACAGGCTCAGCTCCCTCCCTTCCTAAGCTTTCTCTAACCCGAGGGAGACTTCATAAAGCCTTTAAGGTACATTGCTCAAATCATGACCCCTAAATGGTCCCAATGGGGTCTAATGCTATCATCATATACCCTCTCTTTTGCTCTAGAACACGTGGCAAGACACACACGCCCATCCTTGCGTCTGCAACCCCTGTTCACTTCCATGTGCTGTTTGTACATACTCCCTGGTGCCTCCTTCCTGGCTGGGCCCTCAATCAAAGGCCAGAAATTCAACTGGGCTCACAGGCAAAAAGAGAACATCAATGGCCGGTGATAAGCCTCTTCCCCTGCAGCAAATCACCCACAGAAAGCACAGCACCCATTTGTCCTTTGTTTTACACAGCCTGGCTCTCTCTGGTTTCATTTCAATTACAGGAAAGGCAGGAGACTGAGCTATAGGGGCTTTTTAAAGGAGTTCCCAGGCGCCATGCTAATGAAGCCGAAGTTGATCACTATTAAGAATCATTTAGCGAAGTTTAACTACAGACTCCAATGGGTGTTCCCCCTAATTCCTCCCCCACAGGACCCAATGATACTTGCATCTAACAGTTGTTCCATTGATTCACGTAAACATAAATGATACCAAGTCATAGTACAATATTGTAAGAACTGTTTCACACTCGGCACCTTTGACTTCATCATCCCAAAGTACGTTATATATATAGATGGACGGAAGGTCATTCTCTCCAGTTTATAGGTAGGGAGACTGAGGCACAGACTTCTCACACACACACAGGAGATGGGGAGGAATGCCTACATTTCACTGAGCAGGAGAGGGCCTGCCAGCTGCCTGGAGTCTCTGGTCCCCACTGCTAGCCTGACAGCCACACACGCCTCTGTGTGGACTTCCTCTTCCCCTGGGCTAGCACCTGAGGTCACTCAGACACAGGCCCACAGTCTACCCAGCAGTGCGGGGTGGGGGTGGGGTGGGTGGGTGGGGGGAATGCCTTTGAATCTGGTACTGGCTCCAACCCCAGCTCTCTCCCCTCCCCTCAGCTCCTGCCGCTGGATTCCCATTGGTGGTTTGGGTTGAAGAAGGAGGCCCAGAGACCTGCTAATGAGAATCTCTCTCTCTTTTTTAATGAATTGAAACACAAAATGACTTTAAGCAGCAAGCAGGTTCTAGTTCACAATGAAGTGAGTATCAATATCTGTGGTTGTAGCGACCTTGAAGGTTAAAAAACAAAACAAAACAAAACAGAACAGGAATTCTTGGGATGCATGATTATGTACATTCCGAACCTCCTCACTGTGACAAGCAGAAAACCCATCCTTTCCACACCCTGGCCTCTCTAGTGTGCAGCCCAGACTTTAAAATAAACATTCTAAAGTGCCAGGGGAAGGAAGTCATGGCCCCTCTTCACTACTGTCCTCCCATTAGGCACAGACCACCACGTGGCTCTCCTGGGTGCTCCCGGGGTAGGGCGGGGCTAAGAAGCACAGGGCAAGAAATGGCCCTTGGGATGCTTCTCAGATGTGAGGAAGGTGGTGATGTCACTGACAGACCGGAAAACCCACTGTGCTCCTAAGTGTATATTCTTGACCTTAGCGCGTTTGGTTCCTATGCTCACAACCCGTGGTGACTCGTGAATTCATTTTCACAGCGCATGTCACCCTCGGGCAGTATCACATGATCTAGGGGCAGCTCCCATGAGTCCCTTTAACTCCTCTGGTTACTAACTGCTCCGGACCTTTCGTACAGCCCTAGTTAATATATGCTGTACAGTTATCCCTTCAACTACACAGGTAAGAACTTTGAAAGTCCACCTGCATGTGGACTGTTTCCTATAAATACTGGCACTGTTCTGGATCCATGCCTGGGAGTCTATAAATGCAGAGGGTCTACTGGAGGCACTGATATATGTCATTTGTGAATTTTGGTATCCATGCTGGTGTGGGGCACCCTGGAACCAACCCCCTGTGGATACCTAGGACCAGTTAGGTTTGGGGGGAATCAGAAGTTATGACCTGATTCTTTTGCTTCATGGCAAGGAGTTGTCCCTAACCCCCACATTGTCCAAGGGTCAAATGTTCCCACGGAAATGAGGCCATGACAGGGTGGGGGAAGGGTTAAGTGGCCGCAGGAGATTCTGTGACAGAAAATGCACCCTCCCCCAAAGCTTGTTGTTATTATTATTTTTTAAAAAAGCATCTTGCTATTTCCTGAGAGCGAAGTTGTGACCTTCAGGCCCCATGCACTACTGCCTGGTGGGCATTCAAATACTCAGAATGTTATTCAATTAAAGGTGCAAGATGGCTTGGTATAAAGGCTATTTATATTTACATTAGGAAATGCTAATTTTCAGTGCATATGGTTGTAACAGCCCTCAAATAAGATATAAACCTTCGGGCCCTGCCTGTGTAAATGTTTAAGGTAGACAACATAATGCATGAAAACTAAGACTAAGGCTAAGAAAATACAGTAGTCTGTATTCTCCTGGGCCAGAGTTCAGTGATACGAATCTTAGAACATAAATATCTGTTGATAATGAGGGGAACTTGTAGATTTCCCATTAGGATTAGCGGGGGACCAGAGGAGGAAAGGAGTGCGTTTTTCTGGATGGTATTTCTCGATTCTGATCAGCTCAGCATTCGGTCGTGTTCCCCTAAGAAGGATGGATTCTATTGGTGAATACTGCTGCCCTGGGTTGATGAAGGGTGAGCCCAGTGCAAAGCACGTACCCAAAGAAATGGCGTCGGGTGGATGGGGAGCCCCGCAAAGGCTGCAGGGTGCGGCTGATATGATCATGTGCTCTGCTCAGGGGCTCTGGCTGAGGGATAAAGGAATTTTATGTCTTCCATGCAGTGACCCATCTGCCTTGCGTTCTTCCCCAGTATTCCTGTGATTCCATCTAAAGGTGCTTTGGAAACCTCAAAAAACTTTGGTTTTGCTACTTGATCATAAGAGACCATCTTAAAGCAACAGGATGATTTAAACATGGCCCAGGTAGACACCTGACCACCTTCAGACGCGATTTCCGACACAAGTTAAGACGGGCCAGCTGGAGCCAAAGTGAGGAGTGTTGGAGGCTGAATGGCATTCATGCTCTTCTATATTCCGAAAGTCTTTTTATTTCTCCCTAATGACCGTTATTAATCATTTCAGAACCGTGGGGTCTCCTGACATTTTTACTATTCTAGACTTGACAAAGGGGAGGGTTTGATGTCCTGGAATGCGTCATGTAGAGAAGCTCTGTGCTTACGGCAGGTAGCTAACATCACACTGAATGAGCTTTGCTTTTTTCTTTTTTAATCCACTGAAGGAAAGTTGGGTGGTAACAGATTCTTGTTAGGAAGTCAGCATTCGGCTCAGTTGGTTGGAGCACCATCCGGTACAGCAAAAGGCTGGGGATTTGGTCCCTGGTCAGGACACGTGCAGGAGGCAACCGATTGACGTTTCTCTCTCACATTCCTGAATTCTCTCTCTCTCTCAAATCAATACAGATATCCCAGGGTAAGGAGTTCTTTAAAAAGGAAAAAAGCAGCCACTCCAGGTAAGAATTTAAAAGAAAAGAAAGAAGAGGAAGGAGCAGCCACTAGCCAGTAGCAACTTCAGCAACCGCAGCACAGTAGCAGTAGAGAGAAACACAAGGAAACCACTTGCAGGTTTTGATTCTTTTCCGTTCTGCCATCACCCCTCTTCCCCGCACAACTTCCCAGGGACGGGTGGCTGAGCACGGAGGAGGCGTGTTTATGAAACGGGCAAGAGGAGCAGATGGCCAAACCAAAGGGCCAGGGAGGATGGCAAAGCCAAGGGCACATATATGTCAGCATGACATCTCTGTGTGGAGAAGAGACCTAGCTCTATGATTTTGGGGAAATTCTCTGATGCTCCTTCTCTGAGTGCAGAGCATCCAATCTGCAGTTTCCATTATGGTTTTTCAAACTTGAGGCAAAACGTTTTCTTCTCTGACATCCGCAGCTCAAGATGTCACCTGCCGTTTGGCCACAAAACTATCAGTAAAACAGATGGAACAATCCTCCCTTCTCCTTGACTCCATTGCTCCCCATCACCCCCCAGGAAGGCAGGAAATGGGAGCATAAGCAGGAGTCTGAGGTGCTGAGTCAGACATGGGAGCTGACTGGTTCGGGCAAACCTTACCTACAAGTCCCACTAGCAGCCAAAAAGTAATGGACAGTCAGACAATGTCTGATGACTCTGGGCCACATCCGCGGCCACGCAGAGCGAGGACGACAAGTGGACCGACAGCTCCAGCGGTGGCCTCAGCCTTCCTTCTACCCATGTCCATGGTGTGTGTTCATGCTGCACACGGATCGCGCCTGGGGCCTTCAGGCCAGTTTTCTGAAAATGGTGGGGAAGGAAGGAGCTGATGGGGCCCAGAGGACTCCCACCTACCCTCGACAGAGTGCAGGGCACCTGCTGCCCAAGATGGGGCTGCCTTGCCTGGAAGGTCCACCTTTCAGCACTCAGCCACGGCTCATAGAGGTTCTTGTCACAGCACCTGTGTCTCTCCTGAGGTGACAGCAGGAGCGCCTTTCCAGCTCACCCAGGAGCTCGGCAATAACCAGGAATCAGTTCAGCATCGCTTTGCTTGGCTTTTTCAGCACGAGAGGGGGCGCAGCAGCAGAAATGCGGGCTTCTGACTCATGAAAGGGGCAAAGGCGTTGGGAGGGGCAGCAGGCCCAGGCCTAGGTGTGGGCTCCCTGAGAGAAGGGGGGCTGGTGGCTGCAGGCAGCTGCCCTCCTGGGGTGGCCGCCCCACTCATCACCCGCAAGAGAGACATCACCGCGGGAAACTGACTCTGCTCGCTGAGTTCCACTCGCTGGCTCTCTTCGCATCTCTCCGGAGCCCCGAAGCCTTTTTTCATCACGCTCATCTGGCACTCCGCCCTCACAGGCTTCGGGACGCCGGGAAAGGAGCGGAATCATCCAAAAAAGCTTGTCCTCCCTTCCTTGCCCCCTGCCTCAGGCTCATCGGGCCCAGCCCCACGGTCCCAGGTAGAGAAAGGCCCAGACACCCACTGGGGCGCTGACTCCTGGCTTTGCAAGCGCTGCTGCTGCCACCATCAGGCAGATGTGGGAATTGCAGCATCCCCCCAGTTTCATCTCCGGAAACATCGCGCCAGCTCCCGCCTGCGGTGGTCCCCCTGGGTCCCCACTCGTCCCTCACACGGGGCAAGGTCCCGGAGTTGCTGATGCCATGGGGCCCCTTGTGAATGTGGGGTAGACCCCAGTTTCCTTAAGTGGGGTCTGGGAAAGTGTGGGTCCTAGGAGCTGGCGAACAAAGCCAACCTGGAGATTAATTGGCAGTTTCTCTGTCACCGGGGCAGAGAGTGAGGCAGGGAGAGTGGGAGTTGCTTCTGGTGTGGTGCTCGGGGCTGGTCTCCGGGAGGGAGCTCTGCATTTCTGTCTCCCGAATGCCTGCCTGATGAGCAACCAGTGACACCCGAAGCTGTCATAGCTCCCAGCATTGCCAAGGGTGACAGGTGGACTGTCACCGAGCACCAGAGCCGAGGCACCTGTGACATGTGCGGGTGCATGACGGAAATGGGAACTGACGTGCATTGAAGAACAGAAGGGCGTGAGTGTTTCTTGCAGAAGCCGAGGAGTGGGGTGGCTTGCTGGGGGATGCTTCTCTTGGCAGCGTTCCTGGTGACCCTTTGGTCACTCAAGGCGTCACTCGGAGAGCAGCCCTCTCCTACAGGGCAAGGCCACGTTCTTCATAGTTGGTGGCGTTCCCCCCGCCCTTCGGTGGGGCCCTCGAAGCTCGGTAAAGGGTCATGTCAGAACCACCTTCTCTCATTACCCCTCATGTTTCACTCCACCATTTCAGTACGGATTCAGAACCGTGTGCTAGGCACCAGGGGGCACAAAAGAAATGGATATGTCATCAACCAATTAAGAGAAGTAAAGTCCCTGCCTCGGTTTGTTCCTTTTCTTTCTTTCTTCAGAACAGTCACAAAAGAAGCGACCAAAGCCACGTCTGCTTTTTGCTCTTCAGCCCAAAAGGCTGGCTTGTCATTTCCCCGGGCAGGAGCAGCCCCAGAAACCTTGTGCCCTCCAGGTAAAGCTGAAAGAACCAAATCCAGAAAGAGTCTGGACTAAAGAAGAGCTAGAGTGACTCTTCAAAGGTTAGCACCCCGGCTTTTATCCAGAACCCTTAAACCCCTCTTCTGTGCTGAGCCTCTGAGGATTCCCACATGTTATAAGAACATGACTCATCTGGCTGGTGGCACAGTGGATAAGGCGCCGGCCTGCAAACCCAAAGGTCGCTGGTTCGATTCCCAGCCAGGGCACATAACCAGGTTGCAAGCCAGGTCTCCAGCCAGGTCTGTAGCTGGAGTCTCTGACTCTTTCCCTTCCCCTTTATTTAAAAGATAAATTAAAAAATCTTTTAAAAAAACTAAACAAATAAAAAAAACAAAACACGACTCAGCTATGCCCCAGCTCAGGAGCCGCTCATGCATCTTTCAGTGTTGAAGATTTGGAGACGCCGCATCTCCCAGCATCAAGGAAGCATCCTGGACACAACATGCGAACCAGGATGGGGCTGCCTGAGGTCAGGGAGCAGCACCTTTTGAGGGTCGGCAGAGATGAGAGCTATCATGGTGGTGATGGGAAGGCGGCCAGTGACAGAGACACCGCAACTTGCAAAGCATTCAACATTGCCAATTATCATCATGATAAGAACATCCTGTTGCCTCCAATACCGCCACCAACAAGCAAAGGAAGAAGGGAGCCTGGCACCTACAAGAAAAGGTGCTAGACAAAGAGGTCTATGCCATGTCATCCACCTTCTAGGATTGTATTCCCCACAATGAATGAACAGCTTGTTACTAATAGATAATATTTAGGGAAGCTTAGAACTGGGGAGGATTTGGGTGTCATCTAGTCTCCTCTCCAATCCACTTCTTCTTCTTCTTCTTTTTTTTTTTTAAAGAATTATTTATTATTTTTAGAGAGCGGGGAAGGGAGAGAGGCAGAGAGGGAGAAAAACATCAATGTATGGTTGCGTTTTACCTGCCTCCAGTTTCGGACCTGGTTGGAAACCTGGCTTGCAACTCCATTATGTTGCCCTGGCTGGAAATTGAACCAGCGACCTTTTGGTTCGCCTTATCCACTGAGCCACCAGCCAGGGCCCAATCCACTTTTTAGTGGTTGATTTTTCCAGTATTGATGGTCAAATGTCATTCTTAGTTTTTCAGCAACGGGAGATGGTCCAGAGTTCCACACTTAGACACTAGGGCTAGGTAGCGATAGTCTAAGAAATGTCGCTATTTCTTGCAGAGCAATGGAGTTTTTTGCTACACTATGAAGCGAGCCCTGCTGGGGAAATGAAAACAGGCCAAAGAGTGGGACACCCGGGAAGAGCCGACAATGTCCTTCACTCTAGAATGAAAGGTTAGTTGGCCCTGGAGACTTGTAAACATGTCTAACATCTGAGTAGAAGAACCACTTAGCTTGGAACCGTGTTTTCCCCAAAGCCAGTATCGCTTAGCTTTCTCTTGAGAACAGAAAAGAAATCATCAGCAAAGTGTCCCTAGGCATCTCTTGCTTGTGTCATCCTTGTCCTGGTCTCTTTCTCTGGTGTACCATACGTCTTCAGGGTTAGGCTGCCTCCATCTCTGGCAAGTCTTCCGGGGGCCCTAGACACTGGCAATCCCATTTCTCAGGGATTCCATTAGACTAGCAGTCCAGTGTAGACCCGGCCATGCATGCTGTTGTGTGCTGCGTGCTCTCTTCCAACATATCACTCTAAGACTACATCTGCCCACCACCCTTCTCTGCCTTCCCTCTGGGATGTAGTCAAGGTCAGCTTTTCCATACTTGCTCTCCTGCTCACTGTTCCATCCTTTATGTAAGATCCATGAAGAAAGATGAGCTGGGCAGATCGACTATATTTCTATTCAAATCTGTACGTGAAACACAGACAACCCCAAGAATAAATGGCATATTTACACTTCTCTTTGAGGAGGGTGTCCATAGAACTCATGGTGTACAGAAGATTAGACGCATAATCAATGAAGAATGTTTCCCAAGGGTAGACTTAAGCTGGCAATCCAGCCTCAACACGTTTAACAGGTCACCTGTCAGCCTTCAGAAGCTGATTCTTCTCTTCCCAAGCTTCTCCTCTGACTCCTTCAACACACTAATATTCCAGGTACCCACAGGACCCATTGCCTCTGAACGTGTCGCATCCTGTCCTGTCTTCTTGCTTTGCACCCATTCTAAGGGACAGCCTGAAACACTGGTTATGCTTCATCAGGAGAATTCCCAGGCATCTTTCAGACCAAGCCACCTCCTCTGTGCAACCTTCCCTGATGCCCTTGTCCATCCAAGCAGCTCTCTGCACACTCTGCCCACTCTGAGCCCAGTGTATTGTAACCAGGAGTCAAAGTGTCTGCTCACTGCCCAGACTGAGAGTGCCCCTGAGACAGAAGCACGTCTGAGGCATCTTTGTATCAAAAGCCCCTGGCAGAGGGCCTGCGACACACAGGCCCACAGTGAGTGCTGGCTGAGAGGCCAGGGGCTGAGCTCCGGTGTCATAAAGTGCAATTAGATCACAAAGGAAGGGGTTGTAAATGTGGCCTTCGAGACACCAGACCCTGTGAAGCATCTGGGGGGAAGGGGCAGAACGATGACAATGACATTCCATTTCCACTGCCGCCACTCTGTGTCCGATTCCAAATTCTGGCCTTCTAGGCCTAAGTTAGAAAGCAAGGTCGCTGGTTCGATTCCCAGCCAGGGCACATAACCAGGTTGCAAACCAGGTCTCCAGCCAGCTCTGTGGCTGGAGGCAGGTGAAATGAAACCATACATTGACGTCTCTCTCCCTCTCTGCCTCTCTCCCTTCCCCTCTTTCTAAAAAATAATGAAATAAAATCTTTAAAAAAACAAAAACAAAAACAAAAACAAAAAAAAAAAGAAAGCATCCAAACTTGCATCCACTGTCTGAGGAACTCAGGCCAAGTAGGCAGACCACCTACTGGATCATTCCACTTGATACACACACACTCAATTTTAATACAATAGACACCAGCCGTTGCAGTGTTTGTTTCGATGATCAAAAAACAGCCTCAGGTAAACCTCGTTCACTTTTTCTTCTACCTATGCCAGGTGGACGTTCAGAATGAGAGCTGACCTCCCGTGTCAAGTGGCTGATTCCTTCTAAGTTCTGGACATCACTATACTTTAGCAATACGTGAGGGGTGTGTGTGTGTGTGTGTGTGTGTGTGTGTGTGTAGTGGAGTCCCAGGTGGAGCAGGCATGGTAAGGCTTTCAGACGGCCAGAGAAACCTTGAGATGGTACGTGGGCATGTATCTCCATTTGGCTACTTCCTGCCTTTATTTTCAGGAAGGAGATGGGGGAGTGCACCCTCCCCAGCCGGGTGGCCACAGAACCCTGCCAGGGGTGGGACCCGCCCACACTGGCCACTCTTCCCATGCCTTTAACTTGTTACCAATGTACCAAGAGAAAGCTGACATTTATCTAATCCTCATTGTGGTGTTGACTGTGTGCTTATGGAAGACGTTTGTTTCCAAGCAGCTTATGCTAAATTGCAGCGGCAGAAAGAAAACACTTCTCCAATATTGACATTTCCTAACTTCTAGAAGTATACAGCCAGAATACTCATTCTTGCCATTTGGGGAAGAGGGAAAGGCGACATGCATGAGGTTTGATCCCTCGCTCCCACCGTGGGTTAGAAGCAGACAGTCAATGGAAGTTGCTGTTAAGTGTGGTGGTGGAGGCCCTTCCCCCAGCACAGTGTGGGTCCTGAGCCCTCCGGTGCTTAATCCCAAGCCCTGGCAGACAGCGGGACACAGTGACAGACGTGTTCTAATGATCTAGAAAGAACCTATTTTCTTCTGTGACAAGCGCATCTAACCAGGGAAAAGAAAATGGCGCACAATGGCACAGGGAGCGTTACTATGTCTCTGTGCACTGGCTGCTCTGCACTGTCCCCTAAACTGGAGATGAAATCCCAGTCTATTCAGAACACAGGGCACAGGGATTACCACCAGGACACAGGGCACTGGCTGGTTTTGTGCCTCCTGCCCTTGTGGATGGCAGAGATGGGTGATGAAACCCGAGGGAAGAGAGAGACACCCTCAGAGAAGCTGCTTTAGCTGCTCCCCACTCTGCGAATGTGCCGGGGTGCCCGCTGGCCTTGAGGGAAGGCTGGGTCCCCACCTCTCTGTTGCAAGAACTCTCCGCTGAAGTCAGGGCCGCTGCAGTGGGGCAAGTCTGAGTGTGATTCTAGCAGGCTGGCCATCTTAGATCTTACTGACCCCCTGCGCTACTGAGTTGGGGTCTTCCCAGTCGCAGGCATATGTGGAAGGAATCTGGTGTCTTGCAGTTTTTAGGTTGACCCTAATTAAAACACCTGCCCTGGTTTTTCATCCAAAACTCATCTCAACGTCTTACAAGGATAGGACCATAGCTGAAAAAATGGTGCCTTAGGACCACGGGACGCCCCCTCCACCCCCCACTTACATGGAGACCCTACAATGAATGCTCTTGGCCCTCCTCCCCACTCCTCTATCACAGGCAATTTTCTTTTCCTCTTCATGTTTCCAAAACAGTTTATCTTTTTATCTCCTTGGAAGAAAAGGACTCTGCAAATCAAAGGTATCATTAGTATTGTTATTATTTTGCTATTGAAATCTCTTGAATTCACTCTGGATTATTCATGGGCTTTTTTTGGGTCTTCAATATAATGCCTCCTAAGTCACCCCTACTGGGATGAACACAAAGGGAAAATTGCATCTTCAGGCCACATCCCTGGCTCCACCCCGGGCCCTTCTGGCCTTGGCTCCTACCAGACAGATGCACCAGGCAGAGCTGCTCCTTGGTCCTGTGCCCAGCTCTGTGCTGCCATGTTCCCAGCCAGATCCTCCTTTGTAGCCCAGGAGGGGGGCCCTGCAGTGTCCTCTAAATGCAGGGAGAAGGTGTTAACCCCATTTCATGCCCATAGACCCCTAGGGAGTTTCTCTTCCCTCTGCAATCCGTCTGGTTGGCAACTGAGGATTCCCTGCTGGGCAGCAGACACTGAAACTACCTCCGTGCCCAACAGACATGCCCCAGTTTCCCTCACCCAGCAAATTTGTGAAAGAAGTGGTCCCACACCCTTGGCAGCAGTGCATTGACCTTCCAGTACAAAAGAACTGATTCTTTAACTTCTAGACAAGACGTCATCCCTCTTGGGGTTGGGGGTGGGGCATCGCACTTACTACTTGCCTCTCCTTTTGTTATATGACATTTCTGAGTAAAGGATCAATGTTTCCAAAGTTGCTGCTCACTCCCCAAATCCTTTTATAACTCCTTCCCAGCATGCACCCCTCTGTTCTTTTGATTTTCTTTGAGGTGCTCATGTTATCTTCCCCCTCACCCCAAGGAAGCTTCTGATAGTTAAGCTTCTTGCATTGCGCCTTCCTTCCCAAGCCTTCTGGTCCTCCTCTGGGTTCACACCTCGCCCTGGTCAACTCCCTCCACTCACACTCCATTCTAGCCTCCTGTCTGCTTTATACTCCGCTACCCCCGAGAGATTCATGTCACCATGAACCTCTGTCTCTCAAATGGACATCTGACAGCCCCTTTGGGTGATTCCTATAAGCAAGTCAGGAGAGCAGGTTTTTTAGACACGCCAGGTGAATTCTCAACTCAGGGATGTCACCAACACTTAATGCAACCTTGCCCTTTCACTCCAATACGCCCAGAGCAGCATAGAGCACAGGCAGAGCCAACAAGAGATCGGGGCTCACTGGAATTAGAACTTTCAGACCCACAAAGTCAGAGCAGGACACTGGGAAGACTAGAGCCAATTGCCAGAGAGTCGGGGGGAGGGTGGAGACAGCACCTTTCCTAGAGAGTCCCAAGTAAAAGACACCACGCCAGTGTCTCTGCGCTGCCCCAAACTCTCAGGACTAGAGATGGGTGGGCAGAGGGAGTTGTGGAAGGGCAGGCTGGATGAGCTGGGTCTTGAAGATGAAGGCGGGCACAGGAGGAAATAGTTGTGGGCAAACTGAAATGGTAAAGGAAAAAAAGAGAGCAAGTTCTAAGTTTATGGATGACAAGAGAATCGATTCCTTTTCATCCCAGGGCCGAACATGCCTCTTCACGGCAGGAGGCAAATTGTGCTGTGACATTATCCCTCTCTGCCCAGAGCAGGCGGTCCTAACAGCAAAGGGAGGAGACATCCCCGGTAAGAGGAAACCCACAGGCGGCTCCTGGCAGCCACCCATCTCCTGGTGAGGAGCCAGGCCCAGGCACCTTGTGTCCATGTGTGTGTGTGTGTGTGTGTGTGTGTGTGTGTGTGTGTTGGCGGGTGGAGGATCGCAACTGGGCCTTTTTTCTTCCACTTTAGGAAAGATAAATAAACACTGTCTCCACCTACCTGACATGCCCAAACTTTAAAAGGATAAGGGTTCAGCATACCATGAAATTAAGTGCCCCTTTACTTAATTCTGCAAAGGGTTATGAAAAACAGGAAAGGTGAGTACCTATTTGACAAATTAGGAAAGAATGGATGAGTAAAATGGACTTGAAGAGTTTAGCTAAATGTTTTCCTTTAAAGTCATGCGAGCCCTGTTCGGAGCACCCCATCTATCTAGGAGCTAAAGCCACCAACAGTAGGAAGTTGGAGCTTCCTGCCCCCAGAAACTCCAAGGTGACATGCAGGTTTCCACTGTGAGAGGTGTTGGGTAGCAGATGGATGGATCACCAGCTATGGCCCTAAATAGAACTCTGGACATTTGTTTTCTCTGAGTGGAGGGCCATCCCTGAGTCTCTGCACATGTCCTTGGAAAGCATCCCAGGAGAAAGAGCACATGAAAAGTGGGGGGTCGGCAGGGTTGTTCTGTGGGGGATGGAAGGGGGCAGGAAATTGGCCTCAGTCAGAGCATTGACAGCCAGAGCCAGCGAGAGCCTGCAGGCTAGTTCTCTCATGACCCGTGGAAAGAAGATACACTCTGTCCAATGGTGATAACTACACGGCACCAGGTAGGGGTGGGGGGCAGTATTTGAACTAAGCATAAACGCGTAAAGGGTTAAATAGATTTCTCTGGGGGATTCACAATACTCCAAACAACATCCACATTAAACGACAGGTCCACAGGGCAAGTCAAAAGACTTTCTATTGCAATGAAATCCATAAAACATCCTCTTGTAGTCAGATGCTGTCTATTTAAAGGACCTGGGGCCTACTGTGTCCAGTGATGTGAGGCATTCTGACTGGCTGGGTGCACTTGGGTCTCATCATCTCTCCTTGCACCTGTGTTGGAGTCCTGTGCATCTACTACCTGAGAGGGTAGCCGGGCTGGCCAAGCTCAGAGCACCAGGAATAACAGGGAACTGTGCATTGCAGGACTGGCTGTGGTTTCTTCCTAGTGTCCCCAGGGCTAAGGGTAGATGAAAGAGACATTCAACCTCCATAGGTAAACATTTCAAGATTCCAATGAGGCAGTCAAGAAATAGCTCTGTAGGAAGAAAGAAGGAATAAGCAAAGTAGAAGACACACGCTGATGAATCAGACAGCAGACAGCCAGAGAGGCACTTGGACACCTACAGTCTTCTCAGGCCAATTTAGAGAAGAATTGTGTTGATGTGCCAACGAGGAATACAAACCACTGATGAAAATGCGCCCCAGTTCCATGAACTAGATGTAGGGGGGTGGTTGGATTCTCCTTTCAGGGATCCCCATGCAACTTCCTGAGTGCACTGGGAAGAGGCACAGGAGAATGAGAGTGAGTGTACATGTGTGTCGATGTGTGCCCATCAGCGAGTGTGCACACGTCCAAGAAAGAGAGGAGCCTCACAAAGGGCAATATAACCAAACTGTTTATACCAGTGCCCTGAGATACCTCTTATTCATTCAGCCTGAAAACTCCGGAGAAGGCAATTTATCTTCCTGCTACTGTGGGGAGCCCTTGTGAGGTGCACACAGCCCCATGAATACATGAGTATATGCGTGTGCACACTGGAACGATGCACAGGTGTGGGCATAACATGGTCATACGGGGGAAGGGCCCCTCAAGTGGCTCCAGGGTGGCTGTAGGCGGCATTGGATGAGGGGAAATCTGCAGGGACCACGGTACCAGAGGAAGAGGTGAGGGAGGAGGCTGGCATTCTGCATACACTGGCTTCTCCCTGACAAGGGAAGAAAGGGAGACATGCTGTTTGCTTGCAAGGCCAGTCTCCGGCGGCGGTGCTCCATGTTCTCACAAACTTTTACCCTTCATTTAATCAACAGATGGACCTGCTCTGTCATGGATTTTTCTGAGAGCCCTGTCCCTCTCAGAGCTGTGCTGGCTGCATGGCGGAGCTGCCCTGGCATTCTGAACCAGTGGGAAGCAGTCCATTTACTTGTGCCCTTTGAACTCGGTTCCACAGGTGACTGGATGCATTTGGCTAAGTAGGCGCTCAGGATCCCCCTCCCTCCGCCTACCCCTCCCAGCCCAGCGCTGCCCTGTGGCGGGGCGCCCAGAGGTGGCAAAGTTCTTTTCGGCAGGTTCACCAGCCTCTCCGCCCCTGTCAGGCAGCAGAAAAGGAAACGATCGGCACCAGCGGCGAAATTCCATTTTCTACCCCGAAGCTAATGCTGAGGAGAACTCAGAATTCAGTCTTACTCAGAGAAAGTCGATTCCACGCAAGCAAACTCTTCACCCAGCTGGTCCCCAGCACCGCCGATCACCCCCACCGCACCCTGGAAATCGCAGCCCCTGCTGCAAATGCGCGAGGCACACACTCGCTTTTGAATACACTCAGGCAAGTCAGACCTTTTTCAAGCTCCTTTTCAAACATCCACCTAAACAAAGCTCTCCTTCCCGACTCGCTCGCTCCCTCTCCAGCCCGGGTCTGAAGCAGAGGAGGCGCCCAGAAGTTCAAGGCGTACGACCGCACAGCCACTGCCTCATTAACATACCGGGGGCATAAAGGACTCATTTGCATCGGAGAGTTTGAGCTGGATGTTGACAAGTGAGAGGAGAAAGTCACTCCCCGCCCCCATACTCCTTCCTTCCAAAGGAAAATAAACAGTACCATTTTGTTGCATTTCAAAGGCGAAGGAGCACGCCAGCGCCTCTCCACCGGGCCGGAGAGGCGCATCCATCAGCTGAGTTTCCGAAGCCTCCCGCCCACCGGTCTCTGCCTCCCGCGCTCCGGCAGCACCCACTTTCCCCGCAACTCCGGCGCCTTGGGTCCTACCTTGGCTGAAGAGGAAGAAGCAGACGAGGAGCAGGTGGAGCTGGGAAGGTTTCATTCCTTGGCGCGGCGAGGGCGAGCCGGCGGGCAAGTTGGGCTCGCAGTGAGTTTCTTTCTCCTCCTCGGCTCGCCGGGCTCAGCCTGCACCGCGGTCCTCGCCGGGTCGCCCACCAGCCGTCTGCCCGGCGTTCCCCGGGGCCTCTGGCGCTCCCACCTCCGGTCTCCGCAGCCAGTCGGCAAAGCGCTGGTCTCTAGCCGCCTCGGGAAGCCGGGGTCGTCAGCAGCGTCCCCTCTCGGAGCAGATCCATCTCCGCTCCCGGCCTCCCGGCGCGCAGCTTCCTGCGGGCTCCTCCCACCGCCAGCGAGCGAGCGAGCGAGGGACCAGTGACAGAAGGGCTCCTTTCACCGGAGCTGGGGAGGGGAGAGGGAGGGGAAACGGATCGTAATTAAAGAGGAAACATTTGGAAAAGGAGCTCTATGCAAAACGCAGGGGTGCGGGCTCTGTGCTCCCCCCACCCTTCCAAAATAGGGGGAGATTCAGCTTTTGTCACCGTTAGTGACCAAAAGGCGTCTTGAACGGCTAGCGGAGCGGTGACTTTTTTTGTCCACAGGATGTAATGTTGTTAAATGGGAGTGAAGTTAAGGAGGACTAGATGCATGTGTATGCATTAAAATATGCACGTCCCCACCCCTCCTTCCGAGGACTAGAAACTGGGCTGAAAGGGGGAAAGGAAGAGGCGAGGAAAAGGGCTGCATCTTTCCCCAGATAGGACCTGGCCAACGCGGGCAGTGGGAGTCTCTGAGTTGGGGAAGAGACAAGCATGCTTTGCATTTTTGAGACTTTCCTAGGAAGGGTAGGTGGGTAATGAAACCTCAACAGTGGACCTTACTATGCTCTGTGCTACTCCTGGAAAACAAAATGAAGGGAGGAAAGGGAAGGCAGGTGGGTTTGTGACACATGCCTCGCTATTATTATCTTGATTTGCACATTTCCTTCCAAGGAGAGGGGAGCAACCTTACTTGCATGTACAGCCTGACCTCTAACAAGCACACCATCGCTGTGAGTAGAGTGTGTCTTTTCTCCAAGAGGTGCTGGGAATCCTATGTGGAAGGAGAGGCCAAGGTCATAGGCAACTGCTGCTTAAGAACCTTTAGGTCTTTTGCCTGTATGAAACCCACATTCAGATCAAACTCTGTTCCTTCCAGGATATCAAAGTGAATTTATCTAGGTCTCTTTATCTGATAGACACTTTAGATATGCCTGGTCTAAACAGGGCATAGGGGGAAGTAAAATCATAGGTACAGACCATGCTTGCAGGAGCTCATAATTTAATGTGAAAGTAAGGTGTGAAAGTAAGGTGTGCGTATAACATGCAAACTATAAGGATAGTAACAAAACAGGGTATAAACTATGCAGCATTATATGGAAAGGGGGACATGAGTCAAAAGAGGAAAATGAAAGATGCTGTCTTGATCTGTGCCACCCGATTATTATATCAGTCATCACTTTCTTTAGTCACAGGGTCTTGGAGAGCGGTCTTTTGGGACACCTTAGCCTTTCTCCCATCAGCATTACATACTTTGGTGACTTTGCTCACTGCAAGGCACTTTCCCACTCCATGTTTCCATGTGGATGCATCCCTTGGTGTTTAGGAACAAGAAAGAGAGAAGGGTGTGCTGGGAGGAGCTGACACCTGGTGGTTCACATCACTGACCCACAAATTAGTGGATGTCTGTTGTGCTGACTCTTCCGTTCTTAACGGAATAGTTTATTTAACTGCATCCCTTGGAGGCTGTTAAACATATCAAGTGGAAATTTGCAAGCAAACTTTTTTTGGGGGGGGGGGGTAAAGAAACACATAGCAACAGAAACTAAGAGGACGTAAAAGAGGCCCCTCACCAACTAAATTAGCAAACACATTTCTGAGGCAGCGTCTGCACAGCCTTAGTCCATTGACTTCTTATAGCAGAAAATGCAAAAAAGCAGAAGAGGCGAATCAGAAACACGTGCCAACAGTGAATAATAACTCTAAACAACATATAGGCCCAATTACATCTCAAGAGTAAAAATATGGCCTGTGTTGTGCTACGACTTTGGTTCCATTAATTCTATGGGGGTGGGAAGCACCTTGACTGGTTTCTCCCACTGGTCCCTGAACTTGGCCTCGGGACCCCCAGCCAGCGGGGACCCGCTCCCTTCTCCGCCCTCTCCACCCCTCCCCGCAGCCTCCGGTCTCGGGCGGAAAGGTAAAAGCTTGGATTAAGTGCTCAGCTGCCTGGCTCTAAAAGGACCGGAAAAACCACGGCAATCTTAGGCAGCCACCACGTGGGGCAGCGAGAAAGATAGCGGTACCTGCAGCACCCGCAGCCGGCCGGGCCCTGGCGCCAGCGCCGACGGTGGCCCCGCCATCTCCGCCCGGCTGGTCCCGGCCTCACCTCCTCCGGGGGCTCGGTTAACCTCGGCGCGCGGCAAGGTGCCTGCGCGCAGCTCCCGGCGCGGAGCGGACGGCTCCACCTGATGGGCGGGAGCGGAGCCCCAGACCCCGGAGCGCTTGGGGAGGGGGCGCAGGGGAGTGAAGGGCGCAGGGAGCAGGAAAGCGCCGAGGGCGGAGGGGAGGGGCAGGGCCGCAGGGAAAGGGAGGGCAGGCGGGGAGGAGGGGACGGGGAGACCCCACTCCAGGCGGGAACACTCGAGTCCCGGGCGCGGCGCGGCGCGCGGCACCGGGTCTCTGGGCACGTCCGTGGAGGTGGCAGCCCTCAAGAGACCACAGAAAAGCGGCAACTTGCATAACCGCCCGAAATTGTCTTCTCCGTACACCCAGGCTCCTGGTCTCGGTCGCGCCCACCATGCAAGCCGGGGTCCCTCACCAGCAGGTGGCACGCTCTCCAGCGTTTCTCCTGGAGTGTGTAGCCCAGGAGGCCCAGCTCGGTCGTCTCCGGGCCCCTCGGCAGCCCTTCCGCGCCAGGCGCTGTGTCCTTTGACCCCACCCCGCACCCCCTCCGCAGCAGGAGCTCCTTAGCCGAGAGAGGGAGGGGTTCCTCCAGGCCTGGCTGCTCCCCAGCCAGGAAGTGTCGGAAGGGCAAGTCTCCCACCCACAGCTCCCAGACCCCGCTCTCCTGGCAAGCGTGCTGCCCCTGGCCTTCCCTGAGGCCTGGGAGCGACAGCGAGGCTTGGGGCGCTGCCCTTCCGTGCCCTGAGCAGGCCCACGCTCAGACACACCACGCAGACCCCGCTCACCACGACTTTCCAGTGACCTTCCTTGTGGCCGTTTATCCACCGTCGGTAACATTTATTATTCCCTGGCTGGGCATTAGGGCCTGTTTGGGGTACTTAAGAAAGACAAACGGAATGAACACATAAATTCCCGGGTTTGGAAAGTTTGTCCTCCGGTTGCGGCAAAGTATACACAGGTGTATACGTGGAAAATAAAATTAAGAAACACCTCATTGGCTTTTTAATAAAACAGAAATTGCCCTGGCGGTCATCCTTCATGCTGAGTCCACGTGCTGGCCCTGCAGGAAGGCACTGAGGTGCAGCACAGGCCCCAGTCTGCAGGGCTCCGTTGGCCGGCCACCCGCCCACATGCGCCTGTCTGTGTCCACAAGGTACTATCACCACAAGGAAGGCGAGGGGGAATCTGGTGTGTGCCATGGGCAGTCGTCACGACCGGGATATTCCTGTTTAATGCCTCTCCACAGTGTCTGTTGCTCAGATACATTATCAGCCACATTTCCTTCCTTTCCTCCCTTTCTCCTTTCTTGCACTTTCTTTTTTCTTTCTTTCTTTTCTTTTTTTCTTTTCTTTCTTTCTTTCTTTCTTTCTTTCTTTCTTTCTTTCTTTCTTTCTTTCTTTCTTTCTTTCTTTCTTTCTTTTCCTTTCTTCCTTCCTCCCTCCCTTCCTTCCTTCCTTCCTTCTTTCCTTTTTTCCTTCCTTCCTTCCTTCATCTTTCATATATCCTGCAAGTGCTGGGTAAAACCTCCCTGTTGGGGATTTAAACACATTTGGAACAGGCTGCCTCCTGGGAGTTCAGGGTAACCTGACTTTCCCCTGGATAAGTTCATAAGGGCTTAAAACTACGTATACTTCCTGGGACCAAGTGGTCGGCAGATGTCCTACCTGGGTGGCAGGCTGCCTTACCTGGGCAGCCACAATCTTCCAGCCTATCTCTCTTCCATTGACCTGAACCACATTCTGGCTCCCATCTGTGCAGGTGGATTTTAAGACTTTAACCTGTGCTCGCTGTGGTCAGTTGTGGAAGGGCCCCCAGAACCAAGGTGCCAGCTCTCAGAAACATCTCCCCAAAGGGCAGGGTGAGCCTGCAGCACAGGTTTACCCCAAGCCAGGCCTTTCACCTGCGCCAGCTCTGGCCTGGGCATGTCCACCTTTGTAGATACTTATTGAATGCAAGCATGTCGTTCGTCATCTGTAAGTGTCTGGTTGAAGACAGAGGCTCTCTGGGATCCCCCCCAATCCCCAAATCCCTACTGTCTCCTCTCGAGAGGGCACATGGCTCAGTCTGGGGGGATTTGGAAGCCCTCAATGGACCCTCAATGTTGGGGGCCATCAGGGTCCTGTGTTAGGGTCCTGGAATCTGCATGCACCCCTCTGCTCGCTCTGGTTAGAACTTCTTCCCAAACTGGTTCGTGTTCATCCTACGGTGAATGCCCTTTGTCTTGACCCAACCTGTTCACCTTGTAACCTCTCTTCTCTCCTCATTTTCCCCAGAAACCAGCTTGAATTCTGGGATCCAGAACAGCTTTTCCTCCCTGTACATTCATAACTGTACTGGATACAAACCTTTTTATTAAAGTATGAAAATGCTGATGTTAGAGTATAAAGACCTCCTTTAGAAAAATAAGGGCCATGCCGCCTTGTATTTTAACTCAATCTTTTTTTTTTTTTTAAAGATTTTATTTATCATTTTCAAAGAGAGAGGAAGAGAGAGAGGCAGAGACAGAGAGAGATATCAGTGTGTGGTTGCCTTTCACCTGCCTCCAGCTACAGAGCTGGCTGGAGACCTGGCTTGCAACCTGGTTATGTGCCCTGGCTGGGAGTCGAACCAGCGACCTTTGGGTTCACAGGCTGACGCCTTATCCACTGTGCCACCAGCCAGAGCCTTTACCTCAATCTTAATAGGACTCATACTTGACTGTCAAGTCCGTCTGATTGTGCATCCATGTGGATGCGACTCCAGTTCCCAGCTGTGCCCCATCTCTTGCCTGGCAGGCAGTAGGCACCCCATACATAATGCTGAATGAATGGTAACATTTTTACCTGGTGCCCCACATCTCACTTTCTGTTTTCTGAACCCAAGTGAACTGATTCTTCCCTCTGTTCTTAAACCATTGTCAAACAGCTGGCATGTGCCTGCCCCTGCTCTGGCTGCATTTTATGGGGATGGGTAATGAAGTGAGCCTATATATAGGCTGCAAAACGTGGGAAGCACTTTAAGATGCATAGCACTATAGAAATGAAAGATATTTTTATCTCTTCAGCATCATTCTGCACAATGAGACAATTCTCCGGCAGCACTGTTTTAGAACAATAGACCTGTTTAGCCTTCACCCACTCCCGTGTGCAGGGCGCTGGGTATTTCATTCACATGGGAGTTGCATTCTCTCTGTCAGCAAAGGCCTGAAAAGTGTATAATGCACAGGGAAGAAAAAATATGAGAAAAGTGATGAAAACACAGGGTGCTGCCCTCACACCTTGTCTCGTCGCTGGCTGAGTGCACAGGGCAGCACCTTCATTCGGTCCCAGGGATGGCCCAGGCCATGAGCCTCAGCATCCATCGTCAGCGCTCAGAACCAGGCCTGTGTCATTTTGAAATACACCATGTGCTCTTTTTGTGTATATGAATAGGCTGATTATGTGGAAACTTATTAGGAGACAAAGTGAAATTGCAGTTTATGACTCATTTGTGGCATTTACAGTCTTAGAAATTATACGGTGTTTATCCTTTTTTCTCCATTATTCTTTTTCATAAGCTCCTTTCTACACAGATGAACACACACCTTGGCCTATGTTTTTAATCAAGAACCCTCTCTAGCAGCCAGGGAGCAGCTGCATCTCATCCGAAGTCCTCGTAAGTTTTCTTTCCAAATGTCATGGACTTTCTCCTTTTTGTTTTTTTGTCTATAGTATTCTTCCTCCCTCCCTCCCTTCCTTCCTTGCTTCCTTCCTTCCTCCTACCTCCTCTCCCTTTCCCCCTTTCCTTCTTCTCTCCATATAGTAAACTCACATATATCCATTTATAAATAAACTTACAAATTAAACATGTATTTATCACTTTTGTATGTATCTACTATATATTTATAAAGTCACTTGCCTTTTTGTATATCCCCAAACTGGACACACACATTCACTTATATGAACACATTAGCAATGGGCCTTTTATCCGCATGTTCTGAACTACTAAGATCTAGACCAGATTTTCACAATCTCTACCTGGACTCCTAGCTTCCTCAACTCACTGTCTGGTCTAAAACTCACAAACCTCCCTCCACTGTCTAATCCACTACTCCACCATATTTGCTTGAAATTCAGTTCTGCAATATTTCTCCATACTAAAAACCATGGGTTGCCCCCAAGATGGAGTATAAATATTTTATTGTGATATATAGGGCATGTCAAACCAACACATCCTCTCGTGTAATCACCAGCCCCTTCCTTCACAGCCCACACTTTGGTCCTCTCAAATTGCTCTTTATTGATTGCTACTTTCCAGTACCTTTCTTGCACTATTTCCTCTCCTGCTGTGCCCTTCCCTTTCATTGCCTCCGAAACAGGTGCTCACTGCTCAAGAATCAGCTGGACGACCTTCCCGTGAGAAGCCCAGTAAACCCCTTTCACCCCTCAGCCAGAAATGAGCAGCTCCTTCATCTAGGCTTCCACAACACTCTTATTTTTTTTTATTATGTAACTATTAATGTTGTATTATAATTATTGACTTACATGTCTACCTTCCAAAATCCATGTGAGATCTTCAAGGTCAAGGACAATTTTGTGGAACTGATTTTGGCATATCCCACAGTGTCCTGTCCCATGGTTGGCTTCCAGTAATTGTTTGCTAAATGGTTTTTAAATGACACAAAATTAGGCCAAAACTCCTGGTGTTCTTTTTGTGACCATCCACTCTCCAGCTGGTAATTTTCTTTCTTCACCATCAAATGATGCCTTTAGATCCAACTAGATCTAGAAAATTTCATACCCATTTTCTGGAACTAGATACATCTGAAGGATGGAGAAAGGTTTTCAACTATACACTTTGAACCCAACCCATGTCTCAGGCAAGTGGTGCTGTTAATATATATAAATCACAGCCTTATCCAGCTCTTGTATCACAAAAACAGTTAGAAATCCTGCTTTTTGATATTCCTGAATGGCACAGTCCAAACCAGTTGAGAAGCCAGACATTCTACAACAATTGTATGAACAAAGGTTCAAAGTGAAAAAGAGAAAAAACCAACATTAATTTTTCCCAAGCTCAGTCCAATTTGAATTGAGTTGATGGTTCAATGCTTCTCCTGTTGTCTCTCTTTTTTCTGTTGTTTGCAAGTGTGAGCGGGCAGAAGTAGACACTCCGTCAGCTCCACTTCGCTTTGTTGCACCAGCCCAGTTAGGCCACAGCTGGAAACAAAAAGTATAGCATCATACCAAGGTTCTCAATGTGGGATTCCTCAGTGCGCAGCATTAGGGGATTAGCATCCCCTAAGAACTCGCTAGAAGTGCACCTCTTCAGATCCTGCCCCAGATCTCCTGAATCGGAACCGGACTTGGGGCCTAGCAACCTGTGTTTGAACAGCCTTTCTGATCATTCTGACACATGCCAAGATGTGAGAGTTACTCTTAGACTTCCAGTGTGTCAACACCCGGGCTCAACAGTGGCCAAGCCATGGCTAATCCTCGATCCTTGCTTTCTTCCACCTCACTGGATTATTTTGAAACAAATTCAGACATCGTATCCTGTCACCCAGAAGTAGTTCAGTATGTGTAAAGGGCATTTAATGTAGATGGAAGTAATACTTCATAGTATAATCTGTTAGCTATCTGGCCAGATAAAGGCTATCACCTTTAGACAATTCATTCTTAGAATATCCTCAATAGCGATGATATGGTAGTTAATATGGTAGGTAAGACAGAAAAAAATCATTTTTCTTTTTTTGTTTTAAGAGTTTATTATTTAGAAAATAATGAGTCCAGTCATTACAATGGGGAAGAAAAATGAACACCAAAGAAGCAAACCCCGGTGGGGGCTCCAGACAAAGCGATGCGTGCCTCTGCCTGGAAAGACGACTGCTATCAAGTTTTGTGCTACCTTCTATTCATAAAGTATGGGGTCTGCTTGTTTTCCTAGAATTGTGATTGATTCACAAGTTGTTTGTTTGTTTGTTTTTTTTAAGATTTTATTTATTATTTTTTAGAGAGGTGAAAGGAGAGAGGAAGAGAGAGAGAGAAACATCAATGTATGGTTTCCTTTTCCTTGTCTCCAGCTACGAATCTGGCTGGCGACCTGGCTTGTAACCTGGTTATGTGCCCTGGCTGGGAATTGAACCAGTGACATTTGGGTTAGTAGGCCGGTGCCTTTGATTCACAAGTTTTATCCATACTCTTGGCCTGATCTTCTTTCTGGTACACTTGTATTTGTTTGCAAATTGGCCAGAGGTAAGATGCAACTCACACCCATCAGCTGATATCAAGTGAAAAATGCAAGGGAGCACAGGCCTCGCTTTTTTCTTATCAGCAGAATGTGCAAGGTAACCAGCTAGTCTCATCAGGTGGCCAAGTTGCTGCCTGGTCCCTCCAGCCCCATCAGAGCCTGTGAGTACTTATTAGACTGAGACATCGAGAGATTATCAGTCCCCCTCCTCAGATGTCTGTGGCAAAAACTGACACTTGCATCGAGCCTGATTTGATAGCACTATCTGCAAAGTGTCAGAAAGGGGAGGCGATCAATGCTCTTAATTTACTTGGAATAATTCATTGCCTAACCAGTGTTTTCGGTGAAGGCAGACAAATTCCACACTAAACTAACTCACCCACCTGGATCGAGAGGGGACCAGTGAATCCATCTTTGGAATGAGATGTAAAACGGAGTTTCTTGCTTTCATTAATGACTCCCTCGGCCCTTCCTTTCTGGAGACAGGGTGTTCATTCAGCTGGCCATTTTTCAAGGTGGGTGACAGGTGCAATTGACTGAAAGCTCCCCTGCTGGTCCCCTTGCACCAATCGTTTCCACGCTCTGCCCTCGTGTTTGCGTGTGTTGCTCCATCAGAGGCTGTCCGACGTAGCTACGCTCTGCCTCAAGAGGAAGGAAAAGCATATGTATTTTTTGGTTTTTCCTGGTGGTGATTCTTCTTTCCTTTCAAGGCTAAACGCCGAGGAGGTCTGTTTGTCACGGAAATAAAAGTTACCAATAAGGAAGCATTGCCTACGGCAGTGAGATGGGAAACTCTGCAGGATGCGCTGAGATTGGAGAGGCCCTGCAGGACTGGAATCGAAGAGGAGTCCAGCCTGAATGGCCTGACAGAGTTCGCTCAAGCTCCCATCTCCTCCATCCAGTACCCCGGGCAAAAGGGCTTCAAGTAGACTGTCATGTGGGAACAACGGTCCCCAGCAAGTTCTGAGTTTTATCTTTTATTTATTTTTGTCATCTTCATACCAGGGAATTTTTTTCATTGTATTTAGGTAAGAATGAAGGGAGACAGGAAGCGAGAGAGAGACATCATGTCAGAGAGAGGCACCGATTGGTTGTCCCCTGTATCCCCCCAGACCGGGGAGCAAACTTGTAACCCAGGCATGTGTGCGGGCCAGAAATCACACATGACCCTCTGGATCCAGGATGACGTTCCTGCCGCTGGTGTCCCAACAGCAGCCAGGGCGAATTCTAAGTTTTGGAGAGAATCCTTTGGAGTGTTCCTCCCTTGTTATGCTACCTCTGCCTCTGGGAGATGCTTCCTATTGGCCCAGTGGCGTTGCATTGCATTGACACAGGACAGGGAGGGGACAAAACTAGAGACTCCAGTTCCAGCAGCTAAAGGAGCTTGAGGAGGAGGGATGCAATCATAAGGCACCTTTGGATAATTATGCTATTTCTAATTATGAAGTGTCACTTTCTGCTTTAACTCCCTGAAATTGGGAGACCACTTTGTTACCAGCTCACACTGCCTGGCCCGGGGTGCTCCCTGAAGGGCAGGGGAGGGTGCAAAGTAAGAGGACACAGGGCTCCTGAGGAAGCCAGAAAGGGCCAGAGAAAGTAGCCTGAAAAGGTCAAGAGGTGCATTTCCATTCTCTTTATTTGTCAAGACTCCTCACCTGTTGAGTTATTTACAAAAAGTGAAAAGGAATCTGTCTATCCTTCCCTTTCTTTTTTTAATTTTAAGTATCATTACTTTTAATCCTCACCCAAGGGCAAGCTTAGAGAGTGAGAGAGGGAGGAAGAGAAACATCAATGTGGGAGAGAAACATTGACCTGGTGCTTCCCACAAGCAACCTGACCAGAGATCAAACCTGCAAACTAGGTATGTGCCCTGACCAGGGCTGGAATTCTCACCCTTTTTGTGTACGGGACCGTACTCCAACAGACTGAGCCACCTGGCCACGGCTGACCTTCCCTTTCTAGTTGCTAGGCTGGCAAAAAAAAAAAATCAAGATAAAAATCTCTGGGAATAATTTTTTATTATCCTTTAAAATAGGAGGAAAATCAAGAAATACATGTTTAATTAATTATTTATTTAAAAAAATATTTTATTTATTATTTCCAGAGAGAGGGGAAAGGAGAGAGGCAGAGAGGGAGAGAGATATCAATGTATGATTGCCTTTCACCTGCCTCCAGCTATGAACCTGGCTGGGGACCTGGCTTGCAACCTGGTTATGTGCCCTGGCCAGGAATCAAACCAGTGACTTTTGGGTCCACAGGGCAGTGCCTATCCACTGAACCACCAGCCAGGACCTTACATGTTTAATTTAATACTTACTTTTGTTAGGGTGCTGGTGGGGATGCAAAAGACTGAATACAGGCCCATGGCCTCAGGTACCTTCCAATACAGGTGAAGACACATCATTTGATTCAGGCAACCATGTATCTATTCATGTAAATCTTCCAGAGACACCTCTTTATGGAGTACCTGCTTGGTGTCAGGTGCTACTGCAGGCACTGGTGACAGTTGGGCAAGCTTTCTTTTCTGTCCTCAAAGAGCCTATGAACGGCCCGGTGAGACATGAACAACAGCATAAGCTTCTGAGACCAGCTGGATGTGATCAGCAGCCTCAAGAGGGGCACATGTGTGTGTACAGCTGGGGGGGTGGGTAGGGAAGTTGTGCAAAGAGCTTCAGCTGGGGCAGAAGTGACTGGGATCAACTCTGATAGGAGCCTGGTTAAATCAAAGACCCTGACACCCATTCCCTTCTTAGTCTCCACTTTACGTTCCATCTTCCAGAATATAAGCAATTCGACTCAACCGGAGAAGCTTAATTGTAGCAATGGAGGAGGAGATTAATTCCTAATTTTGATTTCTTTTGAACCATTTTTACTTGACTGAGTCAAACTTGCTGGAAGATGATTCATTACCATCTATTTTAAATCATGACCAGGAAGCACAATGACACACTACAATGATAGAGAATGTGTTTCAAATGAAGAAGTCTCAATATTTTTAAACTTAAAAAAAAAAAAAAATTAATTTGGTTCTTCCTTGTAGAACATAAGGGAAAGAAATGACCTAAAATTTTTGCTAAAGAATTCACTGCTGGCAAACGAATCCATATATTACTTCTGTAAGCCTAAACTAAACACGATAATCTCCTTGGAAAAAAATCAAATATTACAGAAGCACATGGAGTCAAAGGTGACACCTTGTTGTACCAGCCCTCACTTACTTCAAATCTCCTCCCAGAGACAACCACTATTAGCAGTTTCATGGGCACAGCAAATTATAATTCAAAGTGGGCTGTGAGTAATGCTTGAATAGTGGCTCATACAATATGTTTATGGAAGAATAGAAAAGTTAGAGGGTACTTTTGATCGTGAGCATCGGAAAGGTAGAGTGGTGTTTCAGCTAGCTTTTAAGAAGAAATGAGCCTTTAGACAAGAACCTAGTATAGAGGAACCATGGACATGGACAACAGGTGGTATTGAGTTTGGGGGAAATGGGTGGGTGGGGAGGGGGACAGAGGGGAGCAAAAAGGGGATGGACGTAATATGACAACAATAAAATTTAAAAAAAAAACAAGAAGAGATGAGGTTAAAGAGGTGGTGGGCAAAGAGGTGGGCAAGCAGAAAGGTAGAAAGGCACTACAGCTTGTGGGCAGGGCCCAGCCAGCTCTGGAAAGCTGGAAGGTGCAGCCAATGTCTGTGAGCAGGTGGGTTGAATAGCAGAATAACTCCATGCCAACACTAAGACATTTGGGGAGTGATTGCCTGTTACCTATTCAATACTCAATCTCCTCTTCATGCTTCCTAATAGAATCCCGATTTTTTTCAGAGTGTCATTATGGCCATTTAAATGTATGAACATCCTCAGCCCCCTTGTAGCTAGCGGGGCATCATGTAACCCAATTCTCAGCTGAAAGATGGAGATAGAAGTCTACCAGGTGAGGTCTTTTGGAAAACCATTGCAAGATCAATCACAAAGGACTCTCCTGGCCCATGCCTTTGGCTCCTCTCCCCTTCTTCCTTTTTAGAATGTGAACTTCAGGCTAGAAGTAGAGCAAGCACCTTGTGACCATGGAGCAAAGTCCCCTGCCTGGAAGGGCAGAAAATGAATGAGAAAGAACCTGAGTCCGTGATGACTTCCTGGAGCAGCTGCCTCAGCCTTTGAATGTCTGCCTCCTGACTTCCTGTTATGTTTTACACCCCTGCAGCTATATTTATGTCACATGATGCTACAGATACTTGTCCAGCGCTTGAATGGTCGAGCTTCTTCTATAGGATATGTGGAAACACTGGAGGCCACGAAGCAGCATAGACCTGATATTCAGGGACTTTGCTTCTAGTCTAGCTCCTCCCCTGGACATGGTAAGTACAGACCCAGTAATAGTGATCTGGCTGCTTCTAGGTTAGTTATACCTTTGGCTTGCAAGCTGTCTCAGGTTGACTCACTTGATGTTGCTGGGAATGGTGAAGTCATTTCTAAAACACAGTTGTTCTTTGACGGCATCTGAAGTTCTGCTAAGCTCCATGGTTTCCTGACTTGAGTGACATATTTGGAAGATGGTGACGTGGAGGCCACCTGTGGAAGGAAGAGCCCAGAGCAGGAAAGCAGCAATGTGTTTGCTAGAGTTGAGCCGGGGCGTAGAGATACAGGAGAAGGAGTTGGCTGTGCCATCCACAGGCCTGGACTGGATGGAGGCCGAGTGCTGCAGAAGGAGAAGCTGTAGCCGACTGATCCAAAGGTGAAGAAAACATGAAGGCTGCAAGAAGCCTGGTTTTCTTCAGTGACCCAAGGACTTCAACTAGAGCTTTGCAAATCCTGAGACAGCGTGGCCACATCTCTTTGGCAGTCATAGACTCGGAGCCTACCATCATACAGAAAAAACTGTGATCCATGCCACGCTCCCCCCTGCAAGAACCCAAAGCATGTGTGTGTAGTTGTTACAAATGTGCTATTGGGATGCCCTTGCACAGCGAAGAAGGGAAGGGAAATGGCTGTCTGCAGGGGTAGGGACCTGTTTACAGTGCCAAGGCAGGGGCAGGACCAGAGCAGGTCCTGCAAGTTCAGCGGGGCTCCAGATGACCTGGGCCCCCAGGGCCCATGAGATGTAAGAAAACCCACAATTTTGGGTGCTGCCACCCCCACCCCCACTCCTGACACATGAACACTAGTCCCAGAATATACATGCTAATCGATGACCTCTCTACATTGTTTACTGTTGTTGTTTGTTTGTTTTTGTTTTTTGGCCATGACAAATGCATTTCTCTCTGGGGTCAGACCTGGCGGCACCAAGGCTTGAGTATCTTAGCCAAAGTGTGCAACAACTACATGGAAAATGAAAACGGTGTCCTGGCCTCAGTTTTACAGCCTGACGGCTGCAGAGAAAACCCTGCGGTCCCTGGAGGTGTTTTCTGCTTGTTTGTTTTCTTCCTTAGCTTGCACTCCCAGCTTGCTTGGGGGCTGGCTTTGTCTACACTGAAAATTCAGGTCCCCGTCTCCCATTTTTTGTGACCTGCATTTCCACGGGGTCCCCTCGCAGACACCGTTCCCTCCACAGATCCCTCCCAACAATGGGGCATAACTGGTACAGTTGAATCCCAGAACGGCATCGGAAGCGCTCTGCAACGCCGCCAAGCCAGCACTTTTCGAAGCATCTGACGATATTAATTTCAGTCTATTTCCTGAGGTTTGCAGGAAACGAAAATGTGGAAAGTGCTGTGGCAAAAAAAAAAAAAAAAAAAATGAAAGCTTCATGGGGAAAAAAAAGGAAGATTGACAGGAAACCAGGCTTCAATAGGACAGCTTGCACTGTGGAGCGCTGTCCTCTTTTCTGCACATCAACACGTGGGGAGGGAAATAGCTCCTTCCCACCGCAGCCTGCGACTGGGTGCGGACTTTGCTCCGATGCTGTAGGTGTGGGATGATTGGGATAAATGGTCACAGGAGGCTGCCTGGTGCGTCCTTTGCACTGGCCTATAAATCAGTGCTGTGGCCAGACTCTTCCATAAAGTTACCTCTGATTTTTATCAGAGCAAAGATCAAAATCGAAGGAGACAGAGATCAGTTTTTCTAAAATCCATGATTATTTTCTGCTACTTGATTTCCCCACATTCCTTTTGCTATTTTTTTAACATATGAATCTGATTTAAAAAAATATTTTAAAATTATATTTTATTGATTAAGCTATTAACACTTGCCCCAGTTGTACTGTTTCCCCACCTTCCACCAAGCGTGTTCCACTCCCCACACTTTGTCCTTTACGCTGGCCATGTGTATAAGTTCTTTGGCTACTCCATGTTCTATACGCTACTTTACATCCCCACGGCTATCTCTACTACTGATTTCTATTTCTTTATTCTCTCACTGAATCTGATGCTTTAAACTCAGGCCTTTCTGGAAAGAAATTTCTTCTAACTATCTCATAAGCCATGATAACTTGAGGCAAATTCTACTTCCAAACACACCATCTTTCCGTCTAAAAGCACCTTTCTTTGTCTGGTTTTCTCTGCTGATAATCCCAGTACTGTTTTTCTCTTTCTTTCCTTCCTCCTCCCTTCCTCTCTCCTTTCTTTCCTCCCTTCCTTTCTTTTATCCTCCCTCCCTTCCTCTTAATGAATATATTACTAATCAAAGTCTTATAATCACCATGTAGGTAAAGAAATGGAAATTTGCCAGCCACTCTAAAAAGCTCTTCAACCTTGTTCCAATTGCAATCCCTCACAAAAGTTATCACAATCTTGAATTTTATAGAAATGATGTCCTGTGTTTCTTTACATATTTATCACTGAGACACTTCAGTTTAGACTTTAAAAATGTTTATGTGTTCTTAAGTATTCTTTAATCTACAACTCCTTCACCTTACCCCCTCAGTATCTTTCTTTTCATCACAGTTCACCTATCGAAGATGTACGCTGTTGGTTCGCTAGGTTCCCTCACGGTGCAATTCAATGTTCCTCTGTATTTCCTGGCAGAGGGACCTAAGGCTTGGTGAGACTTCAGTTCACTTCCTTTGGTCAGAACATCTGTTGTGTCTTGTTTCTTCTTTTTTTATTCCATCAGGAGTCATTTGATAACTGTCTCTTTCTTGTGTGATATAAGCACTTTCTTTTTCTTTTTTAAATTGCGGCGTAGTTGATGTTGAACATTATATCAGTTTCAGGTGTACAATGATGACTTGATGTTTGTCTACACTGAGAAGTGACCACCACAATCAGCCTACTTTCCTCATCACCCTGCAAAGTCACACAAGGTCACTGACTACAGTCAGCGCTGCGCTGGTTTCTTGGCTGTTTCCTATGCTGAGGTGTTCTTGTTTTTAGAAAAAGCTTTTACTTATGTATTTTATTTTGAGAGAGGGGAAAGGAGGGAAAAGAGAGGGAGAAAAACTTGGGTCAGTTGCCTCTTATACATGTCTCCTGACTGGGAAACCAACCGGCAACTTGGGCCGTGCCCTGACCGGGAATCGAATCTATGACCTTTCACTTCCCCGGAGGGCACCCAGCCCACTGAGCCACGCCAGTCAGGGCCACAGGGGTGTTCTTTCCCGTTGCCTGCGCAGAATTCCCCTGCCCAGCTGGGCTCCTTCAGAGGGGCTCTTCCCCCTTCTCACCAGTAGGTGGACACAGTCGTGCTCGGCACAGACAGGATTTCCAGCACCTTCACTAGCAGGCCCTGCACAGCGTTAGGAATCCCCAGGAAGGATGAGCCATGGGTTGGTGACCCCCAAAGCTGCCGGTGATAAGAGGTGGGAAGGACAACAGCCAAGTCTTCGAAAAAAAAAACAAAGCAAACAAAACAAAACCGTTCTGCAGCTGCTCACCTCCACTGGGACATGATCTTTAGCAATGCAGCCTCTCACTCCCGTCTCCCCAGCTGCTTTTGCTTGTTGCTACCAGGGAGCAGGGGAAAGAGGACAAAGCCTGGATGTGCGCGTGGGTGTGTGAGTTTGGGCGTAAGGTGGGGACACCTTGGATTTTAGGGAGAGGTTAAGGAGTTATGAGGACCCCTGGAAAAGGCGTCCAGGTCTTCAAGGCTGGCTTTTCAGGGACCCACATTGTCTTGCAGCTTCACCTGGGCAGACCGGGCTCAGCTGACTGCAGCCCCTGAGCTCTTCCCTGTGCTCTCTGCGTTCCAGCCCAAGCGAGACCTTCTTTCCTTTTTCAAATCTCTAGGTGCAAGACGAGCCCAAGTGCCACCAGGGATGGTGTTAAACCTATTATGATTTGCTGTTACTGCGAGGAGGTGAGAGATGAGGTGGTGAGAAAACAGGCCACCTCACTCCAGCTGTAACGCTTACTAGAGCCGGGACCAAAGGCAGCAAAACTTTAGGAAGAACCTCTTTCAAATATTCCAACATGGTCTGCGTATGATGATTCCCGCAATATGGAAGGGAAACAGAGTCTGAGACAGAGGTTAAACATGGCTCCCCTGGGCCACGCCAGGACCCATTCTCAACAGAGTGTGGTGTTAATTATAGCTCATTCTGCTCCCTTTATGTGTTTCCTTATTCTTCAATGCATTGTGAGGAAGAGCAATAGCAGCTGGGCCAACTCAATGAATGACAGGACAAGAGCAAGACTTCTGAGAAGTCACTGGGGATCCTCCAGCCTGGTTCCTCTCTGAGGTGAGCCCAGGTGATGTCACCTGGCATCCCCGTGGAGGGCCACTTGGCTGTGTGAGACACAGGGCAAGGGACAGGGGTGGCCCTCACAGAGGTCTGGTGAATGAAGGCAGGAGTGGATAAATGACTTCAGCAAGGAGTAGATGCTGTAGAGGGTGACATTGCCCCTGGAACCTTTGATATCCTGGTGCGTTGTATGAAGGTGCACCCATTCTTGTGGCTTCTATCCCTCCTCCTTATTCAAACTCTGGGACACCTGGTCCTGGCTTGATGGTCACTGGCACAGGTGTTAAAGGCCATTAGGAGGTAAAATGGAAAGCTTTTTCTGAGCCCAAAGTAAACGTGGGTTTGGTGGATTGATCTGAGCAGAACAGATGGTTCTTGTCATTCGAACGCCTGTGTTATGAGACACACAAAGGCTTCTGCTACATCACAAACACAGGAAGCAGAAGTTGGGAGTATGTGAGGGGCAGAGGTGAGTCAAGCAGAAGAGACGGAGAGAGAAAGGTCAGGCTCAGAGTTTGGAGAGGTAGCTCCCAGGAGCTCAACACCTTATTGAGAAGCTGGTGTTTTCAGGCCTGCTTTTCCAGGGCAGACTTGGACCATTCTACCCTCTGCTGTGAGGGATGATTCAGAATCATGACTTGCAATTATTACCCTTGATATCATTCTCTCTTATCAATGAGTTCATTGCGGGGTAGCCTAATAAGATCGGAAGGCTGGGATAGACCAGTTCATCTATGGCAGGTCTCACAGTCTGGCTGGTGATGGAATTGTCTACACCCTGTGAACTTTTGTGTGAATTGCTCCTATTAGGGACCCAGAAAAAATACTTTTAAGAGCCAAAACCTTTTGAAGTAACAAGTGGCTGCTTTTTTCTCTTCTCATTCTGGGCCTGCTGAGTTGTCATCTGGAGTGGTCTCAAGGGGTCCTCTCTATCGTGCATCCGGAAACCCATTATCATTCAGGATTATTTTGCAGATATCCTGGAAGTAAAAGAAAAATGGGAAAGGTAAAAACTTGATGTTTTCCAAATGCCCGGCCTTTGAAGCAAGCGTAAGCCAGGACTGTGCTTTCGGTGGAAGAATTTCCCGGAGAAGCCTTTACTTTCCTTGAATGAGGAAGGGCTCCTCATTCAAGCCCTTCTCTGACCCCCAAGCTTCCGCTCATTTGCAGCCACGCTGTGGTTCAGCATTTTGGTGTGACCTCCCAACTTCTATTCTTTTTCCTTTCTTGCCGTCAGATAATCCCTGTCAGGTAATGGGGAGGTACCAGGGGCCATCTGGTACAGAGTGTGGGGTCTAAGACCACACAATAAAAGAGGAGAAATCAGTAGTTGGAATAGTCCTTTCGTAACCAGGCCACGTAGACACTCTGGACCTGCACTGCCTAATGCGCCAGCCATGACCCATATGTGCTCTTCAAATCAGAGCTTATTAAAAGTAAATACAGCCCTGGTTGTTGTGGCTCAATGGATTGAGTGCAAGCCTGTGAATCAAAGGGTTGCTGGTTTGATTTCCAGTTGGGGAATATGCCTGGGTTGTGGGGTGGGTCCCCAGTTTGGGGTGTGTGAGGGGCAGCCACACATTGATGTTTCTTTCCCTTTCTTTCTCCCTCCCTTCCCCTTTCTCTAAAAATAAATAAAATCTTTAAAAAAGGTAAATACAATGAGTAATATACTTCTTCAGTCAAACTAGCCACATATACGTCAAATGCCCAGTGGACACATGTCGCTAGCTAGTGGCTGCTGTATTGATAATGTAGACTTTATGCACCATATCTAACAGTATAGGAAGTTTTATTGGATAGCACTGGTCTAGTTTCCTTACCCAATTAGTGTTAACTTGGCACTGTGAAACTGTAAGAAAAAGACTGACAAGGAGGGTTTATCCCTTATGAATGATAGTGACAGAAATGATCAAACCTGAGTTTGATAATGGTAATAGTTTTGAATAGAGCAAACCAGAGGTAATTTCACAGAATTAAGGGTGTTACCATCTAGGTCTCGAAGACTTGATGAAAGATTTAAAAACTTAGACGATCCATTTGGTAATAAATGAATAAACACCAAAGTACCATGGCTGCTATGGACTGAATTGTGTCCCCTCCAAATTCTCATGTTGAATCCCTCACCTACAATATGATGCTCTGTACTTGAGACAGGGCCTTTGAAGAGGTGGTGAAGATTAAATGAGGTCACAAGGGTGGGATCCTAGTGTGATAGAGCTGGTCCCCTTATGAGAGAGAAGAGGAGTCTCTAAGCTCACCCCTCCCCACCATGTTAGGTCACATCAAAAAGGTGGCACCAAAAAACTGGGTGCAAAATCCCACAACATCATTGTTGTGATGAATGAAGCTGCCAATCACCAGAAAGCTCTGATCAGAAGCCAACCTTGTCTGTACCCTGACCTTGAGCTCCTAGCCTCCAGCACTGTTGTCTTAGCCACCCCATTGTCTATGATGCTTTCTGATAGCAGCCCACCAGACTAATTCAATAACCTTGCATTTGGATTGCTGCTACTAATAATGGCTAGCATTTGTACAGTATTTTCAGAGATGATTTTGCGTACCTTATTTGCTTTTCACAAAAACCCTGGAGGCTGGTATTAATATTATGATTTCACAGAGGAGGAAAAGAAGTCCTGAGAATTCTCAGATAATCAAGGGTCAAGGTGAGTCAAGAAAGCAGGCCTGAATTCTAGCCTGCCCTGCCACTTGGCTGCAGTGGCCAACTGTGATTGCTCAATACTCCCTGCCCCAGGGCAGCTCCGAACACAGGGCATGCCCCCAGCTGCTCTGATATTAGGGTCTGCCCAGTAAGAGTGAGAGTTCAGGAATCAGGAAAGCAGTATTGCTTAGTCAGTGGGGGACTTGTTTCTGGAATATTAACATTATGTTTCTACAAGTGCTTTTTTAAAAAAAGTTTTTAAAAATTTTATTCATTATTTTTAGAGGGAAGTGCAGGGAGGGAGGAAGAAAGGGCGAGAAACATCAACGTATGGTTGCCTTTCACCTGCTATGGACCTGGCTGTAGACCTGGCTTGCAACCTGGTTATGTGCCCTGGCTGGGAATTGAACCAGCAACTTTCGGGTTTGAAGGCAGGTGCTTATCCACTGAGCGACCAGCCAGGGTACTTTTTATTGGTTTAAGAAAGAGGAATTGACAAAGGACATGAACAAAAATATCTGAAGAAAAAGTTCAAATAGTCAATAAACACTGTTATAAAAAAGAAAATGCATGTTAAAAGAAGGGTAATTATTACACTTAACCAATTACAAAAACAACCCTGTAAGTTTCATAATATTAAACATTAAATAAGAAACAGATTGTTATACTTGGACACAGGAGTGTAAATTAATGCAGCCTCTTTGGGGAATAATTTACAAATAAGGGATACATGTCCTGTGATCCAGAAATTGACTCTGTATGTATGTCCAAGAGAAAATTGTACCCATATACACACACAGAAATGACCAAAGATATTCATATCAGTTTAACTGCTAACTGTCAATATTTGGAAATGAGTTAAATGTCCATCAATAACACAATGGGTAATATGTGTTACTCACACACTCACACAAATTTTTTTCTACTAGTTAAAATGAGCTAAATTTAACTGTATCAACAGAGTGTAAATCCCAAAAACATGAGGTTGAGTGAAAAGGCAAGTTATGAAAATATGAAGTTTGTCTAGAAAGTATCCAGCTATATAATTTGAAAAATATAGAGGCGTTTACTGAAGAGGATACGAGATATAAGAAACATTGTATATAGGACAATGGTACCTCAGCCTCCTTCAAAGTAGGCACCTTAGGAACACACAGTTCTCCCAACCACCATCAGCTGCCCCATATGTTTTCCTGAATCTCATTGATGGTCTGAAATCTCTTCCCTTTCAAAGGTAGTTTTAATTTTGGGAAAAGCCAGAAGTCACAGGGCACCAAATCTTGGCTGAAGAGGGCCAAGTCACCTGGGTGACTTGATGTTTCATTGAAAACTCTACAAGATGTGATGAATGAGCAGGTGCATTGTTGTGGTGAATGAAGCTGCCAATCACCAGTGGCCCATAGCTGCAGCCTTCTGAATCATCAGAATAGTTACGCAAAATTGGATGCAGATTCATTGCTCTACTCGATCAGTCATTTTGAATGCTACAGCCCCATAGTACACATGTTCACTCAACAGCATCTACTACTCCCACTGACTAGTACAGTGAAGTCGTCATTGTTCAAGCATGCGTGTTTCAACCCACTCTCCTTGGCTGCCAGGTTACATCAATGTTGCATAAATTGTTCTCATTATATTAACAACGGCTGGACACTTTTGGAACAGGCCTCATATATCTGATGGTATCATTTATATAAAATTTAAGAAAAATTAATATTACATATTATTTATAAATACACAATAGGAAAAATGTAAACAACATACATATAAAAATGAAATTCAACTTCAAGATGGAGATTGCCTTTGAGGAGGAAGGAGACTGATATGGGAGTTCAATTACATTTGTAAATTATTGCCTTTTAATTTTAAGCAGATAGAAAATAAATAACAAACTGTATCAATCTGGATGGTACACCAATAATTGCCAACTAGTTTGCTGTACTTTCTATACATAGATTTTTCATAATTAAAAAACTCAAAGCCTTTGACAAGATCAGAATGATCCTGATCATTGAACATCAGCACTTGTGTCCCCTGCTGGAACTTGGTGGGTCTCCAAGCGAGCAAACAAGGGCAGAAAGAGGCACGTGAAGAAACTGCCATCCAACAGTCTCCAGCAGGTCAAGGGTGGAGTTGGGGTGCGATAGAGCATCCTGGGGCTCAGGCTCAGCCCTCAACCTGGGCTAAGTGGAGACCCCAAAGGAAACAGCGTGAAAGAGTCCGAGAACTGCTCTCAGCTTTGCCACAACTCCTCCTGCGTCAGGAAGCCCCAGTCCACAGAGCATTTGGCTGTGACACACACCTGACATCTTGAAAAATTAAGCCAAAAGTAAAAATTAAAACTAACTCTTGAAGCAATTAATGGTAGGCTCAGGCAATTGATTTCTTGAGTCTCCAGAAAGCTTGGCATTGCTCAAAGTGGTATGTTTGTTTTATAAGGATAAAAAGAATACAAAAAAAAAAAAAAAAATTAAGCAGTGTTTCATGAGTCACCCAGCCGACACACACCTTTTTCTTTAAAAAACAAACAACTGAAAAACCTTCATCATTAACCATCCCCCTTCACTGCTGCCCCCTTTCCCCCCACTATGATTTCAAGGATCCCTCAGATTTTCAGAAAGTGTGTGTGATTAGATATTCCGTATTTGAGTTAACTTCTTGAAATGTCTTTTTTAGATTCTTCCTGGATGTCAGCTGATGTAACCATTGGAGTGAATAAATGAACATCTTTGGAGCAACTATTATGTTAGATGTTGTTTTCTACTTATTTTATTCAACTTCGATTCTTATAACAATCCTTCAAAATAGATGCAATTATTCATATTATCCTCTTAGCAGGATGAAGAAAATGGAGTCCTAGAAAGAGTGGCTTGTTCATGTTTATAAAACTACCACCTATTACATAGCCAGTGTTTAAACACTTCATTGGGATTCAAAATCCTGGGTTCCAATCTCAGACCTGCCACTAGCTATGTGACCCTGTGCGGGTCCCTTTGGCATCTTCTAAATGAAGGGATACCTTTTGTCACCTTTTGTCATTATCTTTCATCATCTTTTAAAAGGGATGGGGCCAGATGATATTTAAGTTTGCTTCTAATTCTAAGGTCTTTTATTTTTCCTATGGTCTTTTTATTATACCAAGGAACAGAAGAAAAAGAAGGAAAAAGAAACAGAACAGATAGCTTGTGTTTACCATCTGTATTTCTTTCCCTGCTTCTCTGTGGACAACTCAAGGAGTGACTTGACCAACTGAAAAAATACTAGTGAGCAAGAAATATCCTGCTGGCCAGGACTCACACCTGACTGTCCTCTAAAATGCTGGCACATCTGGGTCAGCCTGTGTTATTTTAATTATGGCGCCTGTTAAACACAATGAACAGAGAGCTGAAAAGGCCCTGTGCACACAGAAAGTCAAAAAGCAGTTCCTGGAACTGCGTCCACTTGCATCCCTTGGAAATGTTCTTAACTGAGAGGTGCAGAGACCCCCCTGTTCAGAGGAGAGAGGTGTCAGCGTTTTTCCTTCTAGTCAGGTGTCCATAGTGCCAGGTTAGCGTTAGGGCAGCTTGACGCCTGGGTAAGTTTTAGATCTGGAAGGACAGCCATCTATTTATTCTGGTGGGAATTCTGGCTTTGGCAACACTAAAAGCGGTTGAACTTGAGCTGGGTCCTGCAGGAGAGGTACAATTTGGCTATTGCATTAGAAGGTAGTGTGCACTGTGTGGGAAGGATAGGAGATTAAGTTTCAATACATGTAGGAACGAGATTTCTGTAAGTGACAAGAAAAGGGAAATAGAGAACAGAGGACAAAAAGATGGCATATAATTAGAAACAACAGTAATGTGAAGTTTATCAATGGGCAGTGTGATGCCACAGTATAGAGAAAAGATACTGACACTAGGCTGCTTAGAATGACTCCACCACTTACTAGCTGTTGACAAGTCATTCGTTTAACCTCTAAACTTTAGTTTCCTTGTCTGTTGTGAGGAAACACATAAGATATGAGTCTATTATAAGGACTATCATAAGATAGGCCTATGGATTAAGTAACAAAACACCTGTGTGACTTTGGCACAGAAAACTCAACAAATGTTAGTTATAATTAGCATGGCATGGGGAATCTTGGCCATTGTCCTCAGGGGAAGCTGCTGAATGTTTTGAACATGGGAATGATCATTTTTAAGCAAGAGCAGAACGCGATTGAATTCAGACGGAGACAAGAGAACAGTGTGGAGGTTATTATGATGATCTGGGTATGAGGTAATTGGGTCATAGCTGGGAATGCTATTAATGAGAATAAAAGGGAAAGGGTGACTGTGACTGTCATTTCAGGATTTAAACATTCAGTCAATCCAGGGGACATAAGCAAGAGCTGAATAAAAGATGATATTCAGTTGTTGGCTTGGCCTACTAAAATAGGGGCACCATAGAACAAATGAAGTGACTGGTTTCAGGGGAAAACTCCATTTGAGATTCATCTTTTGAGGGCCAGGTGGACCATCCCCAAGGAACTCCCAGGGGGCCCTCACAAGTGTTCACTTACTGAAGGGAATTAACTATATCTATTGTTTGAAGGTTCATACTTATTCCCTAAATTTCACTTATGTGTGACTTACATTTTTCTCTATTTATACCTCCCACAGTATCATTTATTTAACATTTTACTTTAATTTGACTTCAATTGATTTGTTTGGTTTCATCTAAGCAACAATAGCTGTGAAATGGCAGGCTTTATGTGCAAGTTTCAGTTTGCCTAATACACATTAAAATAAAATTATAACTGTTAAAATAGAAGTATTCATCCATATGCCTCCTAAAATCATCCCTGGTACTATCATCTTTTTACACACAATTTATGAAATGTGGATACAAATGAAAATTAAAGCTATAAGAAGTGCTGGTTCTTTTTTTTTTCTCATGGAAATAGAGTAGCATGAAGCTCAGGAGGCTAAAGTGAGGGGGAGAAGTGACTAGCAAATTACAAAGAAAGAAAGAAGTAAATAAAGGAGACATAGACCATATAATGTCATGGCAGTGTGTGCGGGCAGAATGAGAGGGGCTATGCTGAGAACATTTAGAGGAAATGTGCTAATGTTACTATCTAGAAGAATACATTTTTAAAACAGTGATGGTATCTACAAATAGATACGCAAAGGAGGGTCAGATTCTGGATGTATTTTGAAAATAGAAAAAAATAAATCAAAGTGAAGTCAATGCATGTGATTGGTTGATAGAGTCAATGTGGGGCATGAGAGGAAGGGAAGAGACAAGCACACTCTCAAGGCTGTTGGCCTGAGCCAGGGAATGTTGCCGCTGCTATTAACTGAGGAATGGAAAACTGTGAGCAGTCCACGTCTGGGGAGAGGGGGGACTAGCAATTCCATTTGGACAGTTTGATGCGTAAATGACTTTTCTGAGAAGAGTCAGGTAAAACAGTACAGCAAGTGGGTCTGGAGGTCAGGGCTCAGGATCAGCAAACAGATAAAACTTAGAAGCTGTCAAATATACTAGATCATGAGTAAATTTACAAAACCCCAAATTTTCGCTCTAGCAGTTAGGATGGGTGTGGTTACGCTAGGTAACAAGCATTCCCCATCCTCCCAATTCTTAGTGGCTGGTGATGTCAACATTTTCCTGGGTTGTTACTGCTATTTGCCCTCTGCGGGTCTGATGTGGGCTCTGTTGGGGTCTCCTCACTGTAGGACGAAGGCTGGCAGGGCAGTGCAGGCAGAAGGAGGAGAACTTTCAGGAGGCTTGCGCTGGTGACAGGATGTTCTGCCTCACCATCACTGGCCAGAAATAGCCACACAGCCTCCCTTAGATCTAGAAGCAGTGCCACCTCACCATGTGACTGGGAGCCAGGGAGGCTGACACCGCTGGAGTCTTGGGGTGGCCCTGGTGCCCACAGTCCTTGTGGGGAGGGTCGAGAAAGGCAGCTGAAACAGCAGCACTAGGGCACTGGCACATTCGGAAGGTGACGGGGTGAGAAGGAATCAGCAACTGAGGAGCAGGAAGCAAAATGAGAAAATAGTGGTTTCTTGAAAGTAAGGTGAAGCGGCTGTCACTTGGATTTAGAAGCTTCGGAGAATGAAGGTAACAGGTAGAGGTGAGTAAAGTCAACAAGCTCCAGGACATGAGTCAAAAGAGAAAGGTATCAGGGAATTCCACTAAAAATGAGGCACATGTGGCACCTTATGCCAGATTGGAACACCTGGAGGCCATGAGCATGAGAATAAGTGCACAGCTCTGAGCTGACAAGGGCTGGGTTGGAGAGCCGCTGCTTCGTATCATCTTGTTAAATCTCTTCATCTAGGTTTCCTCATCTGAATTTGAGGCTGATGTGAAGCTTAAGTAACATGCTATCCAGGCCAGGCTATGTGGGGAGATTGAAGTGGGCATTGTTACAATCATTCTGGAAAACTCTGGTAGTATCTATGAAAGCTGAAGGAATGTACGCAGAGCTCGGGATTCAGCATTATGACTGTACACATGCACCCCATAGTCTGTGAACATTATTTCACCAAAAGGCATGTACTTGGAATGTTAATGGCAGCCGCCAACAGGTAACAACTCAAATTCGCTCAGCCAACTGCAGTGCCTATGTGTCGGTCACCCAATTGTACAACCCCGTTAGCAGAAAAAACATCGTGAAACCCAGCACTGTGTGTGAACCTCACAACATTGCGTGGAGGAAAGAAGATGGACACTTAAAGAGCACATTTCCTATGATTCCATTTATATAATGGACACAAAAGGCAAAACTAAGCTTTGCAGGTAGACGCTAGGACAGTGGTTACTCTTGAGGGGAGAGGCGTAAAAGCTGGACTTCAGAATGCAGGACACATTCTGTGATGGGTACAGCATATGCGTATCTTCAGCATGAAGAAATGGACCAAGTGGCACATTTATGATACGTGCATTTTTCTTACAAAGATACATTTTCTAAGGAAAACAGTAAGATCGGATGTGTTGCAGCTGCCAAGTAAAGCTGAGTTACTTTACTTACTTGGTGAAACACCTGGTCTCCCTTTTTTTTTTTTTTTTTAAGATTTTATTCATTATTTTTAGAGAGAAGGGCCAGGAGGGAGGAAGAAAGGGAGAGAAACATCATTGTATGGTTGTCTTTCACCTGCCTTCAGCTACGGACCTGGCTGGAGACCTGGCTTGAAACCTGGTTATGTGTCCTGGTTGGGAATCGAACCAGCGACCTTTGGGTTCACAGGCCGGCACTGTGCCACCAGCCAGGGCTCACTTGTTTTTTGATCATTAATTGCCACCTCTGTTGCCAAGGAGCTGGTTCAAGCCCCTCAGCAAACATCTGTGTAAGTGGGATATGCGCCATATCAGCTTGATTGGTGGTTTAGATGCATGTCCTTATACTGCCCTTGCAATTAGATTGGTGGCGAATACAGAAATTTCAGGTGGTTACATTTGTCTTTTGATTGCTGGATTTTAAAAAATGATACATTGTACTTATGAATATGATAGTGGCCTTGGCTAGGAGGAAGGCACACTCACTTATTAGGGTAATTTTATTAGGTTAATGAGGAAATTGTGATGCTAAACAAAGAGGTAAAATGGAGCAAAATTGTCCTCTAACCCCCTGCCTTTTCTGCTGAGTGTCAATCAGTTAGAAAACAGGGCTCCTGGAATGTGAAAATTATCCTTGAATTAAAGAGATCCAGAAAAAAAAAACACACCCCAAAACAGTGAAAGTCCTTGCCAATTTTACAAGGCCATCTTTACTTCTTCGTGCTTGTTTCTGGCCTTTCTTACTGCAGCTAGTTTAAAGTGATGCTGGAACTCTGTAATCATTGGTAGGAGTAAACACAACCCAGATCTAGAAGGGCAAGTGATACTCAGGACAAAAAAATTAAGAGGCCATTGGACTTGGGCCCCTGGCTCTGGGCTGTAGGTTTTTGAATCTTTGCTCAGAGCCTGTCACTGGAGTTGGGGAGTTGGCTGATGTTGAGGATTTGCTTTCTCCCTTTGCCTGCTCTGACCCTTCAGGCCTTCAAAACTGAGCCTGAATTGTCTCAGCTAGATCATTTTAATTTTGCCTAATTAGAAAATTGTCATTTTAGTTTTTTAAGAAGAATTGCTTTTGGCTATGGCTGGTGGCACAATGGATAGATGCTGGCCTGCAAACCCAAAGGTCGCTGGTTCGATTCCCAGCCAGGGCACGTAACCAGGTTGCAAGCCAGCTCTCCAGCCAGGTCCATAGCTGGAGGCAGGTGAAAGGCAACCATACATTGATGTTTCTCTCCCTCTCTGCCTCCCTCCCTTCCCCTCTCTCTAAAAATAATAAATAAAATCTTTAAAATAAAAGGAATCACTTTTTTCTCTTAGGCACTTTTGCTTAATTCAAGGTAGGTCATCAGAATCCCATTTTCTCCCAGAATGAACTAGAAGGTGTTTGAGTACAAGGATGTATTTGTGTTTGCAGTTTCTATGGAGATTTTAACTTTATACATGTTTTCCAAATATTAGTCACAAGATATTAAGTTCAGTGGAAAAGCTAAATATGTTAAGCCTTACCTATTAAATTAGATAATCTTTTTGAGAAGACTTCAACAGGTGGATAGCAAGCTTTTATCACTAATGCTTAGCTGTAATCTGTCACATCTTAACCTAATTCTGATACTACCCCTGATTATCAGGGTGCTTCTTTCTAAATCACCCTGATACCGACTTGGAATCAAAGGCAATCAGTTCAATTCATTGAACACTTACTGAGTGCTTTCTTTAACCTATGTCAAGCTATACTTGGAGTTAGAGGTAGGGAAATGGATAAGAAACTGGCCCTTCCTTAAAGGAGCTCAAAACATACTAACAGAACGTAAGGGGGTTAAAGTAAGGAGGGATTATAAATATAGTATAGAGGAGGGAATATTGAAAATTGGTTGTCAAGGTGGGAGAATTCTGGGAAAGTCTTCCCAAAGAAGGGACTCTATGAATTTGGTTTTGAAGGTTGAAAAGGAGTTTTCCTTATAGGCAGAAGAACAAGAATGCAGTGGGCACAGATGCAAATACTTGCTATGGTCAAGCACATAGATGCAGTTATAGTGGAGACAGAAGCTTGATAGGTAGATAGAGGTATCTTGAACCTAGGGAGAAATCTTGTACCTAATTCTTCAGGTGATGGAGCGAGGATGAAGGTTTCTAAATAGGTACATGATGGACCACCTGGCGGTAGCGTGGGGCATGGGCTGAGGATGTGCTGGAGGTGGAAATGTTATTTGTTCAAGGAATGAAGCACAATTTTGAGGTTGGCACACTAGTTCAGGCTAGTAATGATGATAACTTGGACAGAAATGTGAGGCTGTTTGAAAACAAGAGGCCAATTTGGGAGACATTTAAATGGACCAACACTACTTGGTGAGAGATACACTTAGTTTGAAAATCTCACCTCAAAACCTTGGCACTATTTTGTTGGCTTCTCTGTATTTTTAACTCCCACTAACATAACCATGCTGCTCAGAATGTGAAGACTCCCACCCCAATCTCTCAGACCTGGAGGGCTTCTCAGGCACTTGTTGGGAGACTCATAGAACAACCTGGGCTACTTCTCTTCACCGGCCCCTTCAGCCTCAAGCTGGAAGCTTGCTGGGAGCAGCATTGTTTAAATACTTTTCGGAAGAACATCCTGAGCGCCTGATCTGACTGACTACATAATTCCATTTATACACTTGAAGACAGAATAGAATCTGTAAAGAGCTCAAGAACACAGTTTTACCCTAACCAGGTGGCTCAGTTGGTTGGAACTGTCATCTCATAGACAGAAATAAACAAACAAACAAAAAACAAACATACAGAAAAAAAAGGATTGCAGATTCAGTCCCTGGTCAGGGCATCTACAGGGGGCAACTGACCAATGTTTCTCTCTCACACTGTTTTTTTTTTCCCTCCCTTCTCTCCCTCTCTGAAATCAATAATACAATATTTTTGGGTGAGAATTTTTAAAAAACACAGTTTTAACATCTTAAAAAAAGAAGAAGAAGAAGAGCCCTGGCTGGTGACACAGTGGATAAGGTACCAGCCTGTGAACACAATGGTCTCTGGTTTGATTCCCAGCCAGGGCACATAATTAGGTTGCAAGCCAGGTCTCCAGCCAGATCCATAGCTGGAGGCAGGTGAAAGGCAACCGTACATTGATGTTTCTCTCCCTCTCTGCCTCCCTACCTTCCCCTCTCTCTGAAAATAATAAATAAAATCTTTAAAATAAATGAATAAATAAACACAATTTCACAAAACAGGAAACTGAGCACTTCATGAACAGATCTTAATGGGTTTGTTTATTTATTTTTAATCACAAAAGGAAATACTCCTGGAAGAAAATCCATTCTAGGTGTAGCAGTTGGGCCACTTCGGATTGCATATAAAAGACAAGCTAATTCCCATGGAATTAGGCCCTAAAGGGAATTTATTAGTGCATGTAGCAGGACGAAAGCTATGGTACCATCCTGCAAACAATCCTTCCCAGGTTGGCCACATCCTTGGCTTCTGCCCGTTGATCACAAGATGGCAGCCAACATCTCCGTGCTCACTTACGCGGCTGGTCTATGTCCCAGGGTAAAATCAAAGCTAGGCCAGTTCGATGCCCCGAGGACTGGACTGAGACTGGTGAAGAAGCTTTTCCTTACAGGAAGTTCTGAGTACTGGTCCCAGAAAGTGGAATTGATGGCAAGGAGGTAAAGACAGGAAGTAGCCACCCTACGAGGAAATCCAAAAATTCTGAGAGGAGCACAAAACTTTGAGTTTATTGAGTCTACGGCTTCATTTGCAATTTACTCAGCCACTGTTCAATGGTAGGTGCTCCCTAAATATTTGTTGAGTGAGTGAACGCAGCACACGTATCCCATCAGAACTGCTACCTGGTTTCTCAAGTCTGAGAAAGCTAATGGTACCTGCGACTTGAGTCTCTATGTCATAAGCGTCATGCTCCTGCATCCCACAGCACTGCCCCAGAAGTATCACAGTGAACTTCAGTCATCTATTTACATCTGCTCCTTTGCCCTCTGAGGTCAGGGGCTAAGCATTTCCCTCTTGAATTGCAAGGACACAGCAGAGCACTAGCACAAAGCCTGTTCTCAGTAATTGTTACATGTGTACATACATGCATGCATGATGAATAAACAGGTACATAAATTAATTAACAATCAGTTGAGAGTTAGCTCTTGAGTCCTTCAGAATACCATAGTTTCTCTCTCCTCTGTCCCTTCAATTTACTCATATACTACCCTACAGCAGAAGTTCCCAAACCAGCTTGCACAGTAAAATCACCTTGGGGTGGGGGTATACAGTCTTTAAAATAATCTTATTTTATAAGTTTTCCTTATAGGCAGAAGAATAAGAATGCAGTGAGCACAGATGCAAATACTTGCTATGGTCAAGCACATAGATGCAGTTATAGTGGAGACAGAAGCTTGATAGGTAGATAGAGGTATCTTGAACCTAGGGAGAAATCTTGTACCTAATTCTTCAGGTGATGGAGCGAGTGTGATGGTTTCTAAATAGGTACATGATTATTTAAAATAATCTTAAAGCCCAGGACTTACCCCAGACCAATTAAATTATGGTATTTTGGGGTTACACCAGGAATTGGCTATTGTTAATCTACCCAGATGGCCCCAATATACAGACACATGGTAGAGCACTGCTCTGTGGGTTTACTGGGAAATTCGGTGAACTTTGAAGGATGCTGTGATTGCCTTCTCTGATGTACACCATGGGTTATGGTAGCATTGTACCTGTGCCCTCGGGGACCAGGTGAGAAACCTCCTGAACTTTTATGACCAGCACTAGGGTATGTCTCCATGGGTGTGGAAATGGTAGAGAAGGGCTATTTATGTGGCTCTGAAATAAAAATCATAGTTGCCGCAATCATCTGCTTTCTGTTATTCACGTCAGTGAAGAGTAGTGAGCTGAAACACCCTATTTATTATAGCCAACCAATTGGGTGCTTTCCCTTGGGCTTACTGACTCTCCAAAGCTCAGGAGATAATAAGAGCCCCAGTGAACAGAGTCAGGGTTTTGGGTCTTTCAAACTCCCACCTCTTTCAAGGTAAGTGTGCTTAAGCCCACCCAAAGCACACCTTAGAAGTGGAACTCCAGCCATCAATGAACCTGCAGAAACCACAGACCCAATCTCATTGCCATTAGATCCTTGCTATTCAAAGTGGAGATAAAGGGCTCATGGCCAAGGGCTTCCTCTAAAATTTTTGGAAATGCAGTTTTCCAGGCCCTACCCTAGACCTACTGGATCAGAATCAATACTAACAGGTGCTAAGGTGACATGCACGCTCCTTTAGACTTATAGTGGCATGGAAAAAAGATATTCAAGCTTTGACATTCTTCTCCTCACTGAGAAAAAGTCTAAGTCTTGCTTTCGTGAAACGTGAACCACTTGGTGTCTCTACTGAAAAATGCTCAAGGTATCTGTCTACAGTCTTTGCTTGTGACAACTAGGCTCATTGGTAGGACTCTCAGAACAGTGGCACTTCCTGTGTTAACGTTCTGATGCCCGAGTCTTTGCGCTGGACTAGAGGAATTCTAGAACCTTTTTTTCTAGGTGCATCAGCATGAACATCTGTGTGGTGTGGGGAAATTAGCCTGACCAGGGTGCGTATGGTGGTGTTTCTGTCTCACATCAATAGTGTCCCCCTGCCTCTCGTAATGTCCCCAAACTGGGAGCTACCACAGCCATGGCCCTTAGGAGAGTGGTTAATTAAATTGCAGCATATTTGTGCAGTGTCATACATTAACTAAGAGAAGAGCTCTGAGCTGAAAGGCTGGATGGACCCAGCTGACACCCTTGCCCACAGGAAAGTTGCGTTTCCCAGATGACAGCGTGGGGACTCCCAGAGAGAGCGTTGGCTGAACCAGGCAGAGGCTGCGTGGCCTCTTATGGCTTAGGGTTAGAAGAAATGCACTGTGGCTTCTGTACTTCTGTACAGGTCAAAATAGTAGTAATAAACCTACTCAGACTTAAGGCAGGGGAACGAATGATATAAACTCTCCTTTTGGAGGGAGAAGCATGAAGAGTTCATGGTCATGTTTCGTAACCACCATGCTGGTGTTATCTCTAGGGAGAAAGGGTGGAGGAAGAAAATTCTGCCTTTTATTGTATATCCTTCTATAGTGTTTGATTTAAAGATTGTTTGCATGACTTTTGAGGTGAAAAGAAAGATAAAATAAAAAGAAAGTAATTGGAGGGAAGAGAAGGCCGGGGTGGGAGGAAGAGGAAGAGATGTAAGTAGATGCAGGAGATGAGGGCCCAGAGGAGACAAATGCAGGACCGATGAACTTGGAGGGGCAGTTTGGCTTTGTGCTGGTCCCGAGTGCAAGTGGGAGAGCTTTCTGCCAGCAGCCCCGCACCTGCCCCTGGAAACACTACTCATCCTTCAAGAAACAACTCATATGTCCTCTCTTCTGTGGAACCTGAATGGTTTCCTTCCAGATACGGCAGCCCCTCCCTCCTGTGCCTGTTCGTTGCATTTGTATGAGCAAACCCGTGTAGAGCCAGCGCCAGCCCTACTTCCTGTTAGTTGAGTGTCATTCTATGCTCCCCTAGAACCTGTCTTTGAAGGCTGACTTATGTGTTAACTTTCTACATTCCCACATTGCTTAGGACTGTGTCTTTCCTGTAATAAATATTTCTTATATCAAAAAGTCTCATTTAACAAACACTTGGTGTCTACTATGCCCTCAAATATTGGCTTATTTATTCTCCCCCAATCACCCCCTGAAGAGTTACCATCATGCCTCCCGTTTCGCAGAAGACAAAATGGATGCGTAGAGAGGTTAAAGACCAAGGTCACAAAACTAATAGGTGGTTGAGCTCAGAATCAACTCAAACAACGTGGCTCTGGATTCTGTCCTCTTAACCACAGCACGTTCCACTTTCCTTCATCCATGCATAAGAAAGCACATTTCTATGTTTCCCCCTTTGAGAGTCCAGAAGAGTGTCTTCCCGTATTTTGCAAAATGTAGCAGCAGCTTGACAGAATTGAAATTCCATCTACGAACTGCTGTCTGGAAGACCATGCAGTAAAAGAGGCAGAATGGCACTCAGCCTAGTCGATTAGCACTTCAGTCATTTAACCTTCTCTGTGTCTTCATTGACTCCAGCCTGGACTTAACAAGGCCTCCCAGGAAGTGTGCAAAGCTCCCAGGACTGTGATCAATGGCCCAGAAGGGTCTACAGCGAGAGCATTGTGGAAAGTCTGAAGCGATTGCTTAACTGAAGAGAACAGGGACTCAGAAAAGTGCTGGCATGTGGATAGAAAATAATGCGAAATCAATAATGATGGGTAGAATGGGAAATTGTCCAGTGGTTGAAAACTCCAAAATAATGAGGTCACAGATTTGTTTTTCACCAACTGATTCTTTTAATGATTGCATGGCTATGATTATATGAAGAAAGAGCACACATAATCAATTTCAATATCTGTTATTATGCCCTGTATTAAATAGAGCAGGGGACTTGGGCAAGCAACTCATTGCTAAAGGGTTACAAAGCTGAAAGGATTAATGTCTCGCTGAGACCAACTCATTTCACTTGGAAGGAACTTAATTTGGAGACAGGGATTGGTACAAAGGTTATGTCAAACCGTAGGTACTTTGGATGCAGTTTTAGTTTTGGTTTGCCATGAATTGCCACAGATAAATAACAAAAACACAGGAGTGTTGACTATTAGCCTCCTGACTTGCTTATTGCTTTTTATTGTCTAAAGAACTCAGTGCTAATTTCTAACATTCAACATTTATGGACTTCCAGGAACTCATAAATGTCACATCAGGCTGCCTCTTGGTGAATTTTTAATCAAGGGGGAGAAATTCAGCTACAAATAGACAAAGAATCAAGAGGCCTAGTATTGATTGGTCAAAGTGGCACTTAGGAACCTGAGGTTGAAGTAGTTTGGATAAAAGGATGCTCAGCTTTTGATGGTCTCAGAGCCATTCTTTTCCATCAACTCCAGGTAAGTATCAGATAGCCCCTTAGAAGAGTGGTTTTCAATCTTTTTTCATCTCATAGCACACATAAACTAATCACTAAGATTCTGCAGCACAGCAAAAACTATATTTTTTGCTGATCTGAAAAAATAGGTATAATTTTGATTGATTTACAAAATAGTATTAATAATAATAATTACCTACACCTTTTGCTCGAAAGGGACATTTTCTCTCACTCTCTCTCTCTCTCTCTCTCTCTCTCTCTCTTTTTTTTTTTCCAAAGTGACATTTTAAAAATCAGGTGCCTATAGTTGTATGTAAGAATTTCTGATACCAAGAATGAACCAATCAGACATAACCACATAACCTTATTATGCTACGAATGACCAACAAGATAGAACTCTATTATGTAGCCTATATACTCATGGTTCAAGATAGGACATTCACACTGGCTGGCTATTCCTGTATTGGCTCTCATGATTTTTCTACTTGACAAGCTAAAGGAAAAAAGTCAGTGCCTCTGACTAAATAGTCAGTTATTGCATGTTTTAAAAATTCTTGTGGCATACCCATTGAAAATTGTTGCCTTAGAGATTTTGAATAGCAGCAAATAATCTGAGGTCTACTGAATACCCAAACTAATAGCTGTAAATATGAGAGAAAAGAGCTGAAACTCTAGCTCAGACCAAATATCATCTTAGTTAGAAACCCTATAGATGTCAGTCCTAATGCAGATTGTACCTTTCTTCCCACCCGATACAGAAGGTCTTGAGTGGAATGGGCCAAAGCCAAGATGCTCTGGCTATCCTGCTCCATAAAGGGTCTGGTCTTGCAGTCTGAGGTCTTGAATCATCCCTGAAGAGATCCAAAAGAGTGCTTGTTATGCCAGGGATCACTCAGCTCAGTGAATGATGTCCCTCACTAATGCCAAGCCGTGAATCATTGGCCTGTGGTACTGTAAAATTAACATGCACCGCTATAAATAACTTATCTGTAATGGGCTGTCATTGATGGCTTTTTGGAAAGGCTTGACTCAGGAGTAAGGGTTTTAATGACTGTAATTGAAATTAGATGAAAAGCATCAGCATTGGGCTTTCTTCTGACCCATGCGAGAACAAATTTCATCATATGTCAAAACAATTAGGCTGTGTCAAACCGGAGGACAGGATGCTGCAGCGCCTCCCTCCCACACCTCTGCCTGTGGTCACCTGAGATGTCTCCTGGTGAGTGACAGCACGTGGCAGTTGTCCTCAGTGCTGGTCCTTCACAAAGGGCCTTTGCAGACAGGGTGATGCTGGAAAAGCAGCTCCCACCCGCAATCCCAGACCAGGGCAGAGGGAAAAGCCATTACCATTAATAACAGGGAGTTTGCTCTGCATAGAGGAACATGGTTTACAAATGCTCTTCTCATCCATTATCACACTTGGCCCTCACGAAGGCCCTGGGAGGTTGGTTTGATGTTATCATCCTCAAATGTCTGAGGAGGTGAAGGTTCAGACAACCAATAACTTGCCCAAGGTCACACAGCTTATAGGTGATGAAGCAGGAAACAGAAACCTCTGACCCAAGCATGCCCACACTCTGGGGCCTCCTGCCCATCAGGGTTTACTGTCTGGTGCCTGGATCTCCCTCCTCCCGTGAGACCCTCAACCTGAGTCATCCTGAGGGGTCCTGCTTCTTCATCTTTAACAGGAAAGTATAGATACCTCGTATGCTTTTCAGGGGCTGTCTCCAATTCCAAACTGCTTTTTCTAGCACATTTTGAGTCATGAGTGGAGGTTCCAATTGGGTTCGTGGAGAGTCTTTGAAATAGGCCAGAGGGTACTTCAGTGCTGTCTTTTCATTTTGCTTCTGGTTGAATAGAGGACTTCAAGGGCCTTTCTTTCAAGGTGAGGCGGAGTGTTAGCAGGGACCAGCCTTTTACAAGGAAAAGCCCAAGATTAGAGTTTAAGACCCTCAGGGACACTCATTCTCCAAAGCCCAGCCACCTCTTCTGTCCTTCAAATCAGATTCCCCCTACATGGAGATTTCCTGGTCCCCTGCACATGTTCCCCTGCTGTAGGGGTCCTAGGAGGGAGGGGGTCCTAAGTCGCTGCCAGCTCCTTCAGCCCCACGGTGGCTGCCACTGGCCTTGGCCTCGGGAGGTAGAAAACCTTAAAAGCAGGAGAGACCATATGCTTCAGCCATTATCCTCTGGACCTCCCCAGACAATTCCTCAGAAGAGCTGAGCCTACGTGTCCCTCAGCCCTAACTTCTCCCCACTGAGCATGCGCCACGCTGGAGCTGAACACAAGGCATACCGTTGTCCCTGCAGCATGTCACCAAGCTCCACCTGGAGACAGCTCCTAATCCTCCTGTGCAAAAATAACAAGTCCCACATAGGATTGCGTACACGGTCTAATTACACGTAACAAAACATCTGCTCTCAGGAGAGAAGGAGTGTTTGGTAGTAAATTAAGAGATGCAAAAACCACCGTGAGCCGTGCTGATTAATCCGGGTCTCTAGCAATGGGGAAGGATCCTTGAGAAATGGGTTTGCGGTGTGATGATAAGACCTTCTTCCACCAGGGCTTTTCACCAGCAGGGCTTCTGTATGGAGGAGAGGGACTGGGGTGGGGTGGGGACTACAGAGCTGATGCACTTAGTCTTGTGTGAAAGGGATGGAAGTTGCTCCAAAGAAACAGGAATGCTTATTCACTGGGTACGGCACCCAGGAGCCCACTTGATGGATGGGCTCCCCATACTTCTCACTGCAGCTTCAGATGGGACAGCCCCCACGTGTGTAGAAAGCATTATCCAGCTTTGTCCTTAAGAACTGTGGGTTTATTAAGACTTGACTTCCCTCTTTGGGCACCGAGCTCAGAGAGTCTCTCTGGGCTCAACTCCATGGGGACCTTATGAACTAAATGGAAGGCAACAAACTCATTAAAAAACAGAAAAACATGCTTGCCATGAATTAACAACTGCAAAGATAGACTCTGTGTGTATGTAGGGGAAAGGGTTGGGGAAGGGGCGCATGCTTGTGCACATACATGAAGCTTTATGGTTAATGCAAAACACCTAAGCTTTCAAATAAGAACTTTAAAAAAGAAACACACTTGGCTTACTCACCTCCTAGCCGCTACCTGACCTCTCTGGGCCTTAGTTTTCTAATCTGCAATGTGGGATTATTCATTGTTTCTGCCCTTTAGAATTTATTGTGGGGATCCTATAGGAAAACAAGTGTGAAATGCCATGCACAGGGTAAAGCATTATACAAATAATCATGTTCCCTCATAGAAGCACAGAGTGTCCCGCACAGAGCAAGTGTATTAAACATGCTCATTGGTGGGTGGGTGGACTCAGGCTAAAGGGTGAGAGTGGAGTTATTTGAAACATCTGAAACACTGAAGGGAGTTTTCCATAAGTTGTGGGTTTTTAATATAATTTTGAAATGGGAAGGGTAGTGGAGCCTTGCTGAGGAGATTAGAGAGATACTCCTGACTGTGGGGTGAGAAAATCCAAGTAGGAGCAGCATGGTTCCTTGACTAGAATCTGAGTAGAGCAGGAGCTGAAAGAACTTAGGTAAAACATGGAGAAGAGGAAGAGGATGAATGGGAGGCTGGGGAGAAGCCTGCCCTCAAGCAGCTGAATGCAGGAGCGTTTCTGCAAGAATGGGTGTCCAAGCAGGCATGGACATCTATCCACGCAAGGCCTCCAGCCTCCTGGCAGGGCAAGGACCGGTTTGCAGTTGGCGATCAAGACGTAGATAAATGCACATGTCTGCCTTCGGGACAGGATTCCAATTCTCGTGCCTGTTAAAATCTCCTGCAGGGGTGACAACTGGGGGTAGTGAAAGGGGATAAGGTGGGAATAGGTAGGACTGAGCATGAACTAGAACTCTGCCATGTACTGATCAAGTGCTCCTTGGATGATAGACCCATCCCAACCTAACATTCCAGCCTGTCAGCTCCGTCAGCCTTGCCATGGCTGCTGCTGGCCTTGTCCTTGGGAGTCCGTTAAGAATGCAGCAATTCAAGGACCTTAGTTAAGAATCCCCAGGGACCCCCACCCCCACCCCCACCCCAAACAAAAAACAAAATCCAGCCTGTGAACTTTCCAGGGAAGCAGCACCCTCCCCCAACCCCTTTGAGCATGTGCGCTTCTACAGAGTTGTAATCCCTAAAGAGGAGGAAAAAAAGAAAAAAAAAAAAAAATGCATTTCCACTACAAGAGCGGGAACTTCTGTGAGAACAGGGCTGTGCTTAGAATGTTTTAATGTACAGAAATCGACACCCCTCTTCCTCAGTATTCAAACACCCTCCCTGGAATGGAATACCAACGCGTTCTCCTCTATATTTTCCTTGCCGGCTGCTGTAAACTGCTGTTGTGAAGCCAACCCTTCTGTGGCGACCCTGTATTTTCACCTCCCCCACCTCTGCAACCCACTTTCTCTCTCTAAAAGGTTAGAGCATGGTAAACGCTGCTAGGCCAGTAAGAAATGGGATCCTTCTGCTTCAGCAGATCTGCCCCCATGTAGCTTTTGAGTCAGAGCTGACAAGGCTGCTTGACATAATTCAGTTTTGCTTTTGATTTTTTCCTCTTTCGGTAGCAGGGGTCTGCCAAACATACCAGATAAGAAATTCAAAGTGCTCAGCGATGGGAAGTTTGGCCCCATACGAGCTACACACACCCTGCGGGAGCTTCCTGTCAGGTAGGCGTGAGTATAAACGGGTTCATTCCTCAGTGCAACCTGCATATTCTCTTACTTCGACTGGCAGTCCATGGAGCTGTCCACCTTGTGCTTCGTGTGCCCCAAGAGTTCCATTTACATGTGCTGACCACCCTCTCCCCAGTGTTGGTTCCCATCCAGAAACTTTCCTTGCTAGCTGAGATCTGACAGATCACTTGACCTCTCTGAACCTCAGGGTCTCATCTGCGAAGTGGGAGGAGAATGAAAAGCTGGGAGGGACATTGGAAGATGAAGGGTGATAACCTGGTGTTAGATGTGAGCTGGCTTTCCTCCTCTTTTGTTGAAAGCACCGCCCTCCTTCATGAGTTACCCCCTACCCCCCAAGGGCACGTACCACGTGGATGGACACATGAGGAAATAGCAGCAGTGGCTGCTTCCAGAGAGGCTGGAATTGGATATAGGAGGTTGATTTTACTTCTCACTGCGCAGACTTCTGTGCTATTGGAAACTTTTGCGATCAGCCTGAGTTTCTTGAAAATATTATACAGAATATGTGTGTGCATTCAGAAGCGCTGAGTTCCCAACCCTTGCTCCTTTTTCTGTCAACGCCTCATCTTCCTTTCACAGTTCAGTAGCATCATAGTGAACAGGCCCACAACGAAAATTCTCTACGTGTTGGTTTTGGTTTGACTGTAAGAGTTGTGTAGTGGAGAAGGTTTCCAAATTCAAGAAGCTCTGGGAAGTAAGTGGACTTTTATAAAAGGATTGGGCAACTGCAGAGGCATTTGGGAAAAGACAAAAATGGACCCCTATCTCACACTATATTCCAAAATAAACTCCAAATGGATCAGTGATTCAAATGTGAAAAAAAGAAAAAAAAGAAAAAAGAAAAAACCATACCAGTACTAGACGTAAACATGGGTGAATATTTTTTTTATAATCTGGGTGTGGAGAGCCTTTCTAATTATGATTCAAAATCCAGATTTAATTAAAGAAAAGATTGATAAATTTCACCATATATTTTTAAAAAGCACACAATTTTGCATGGGCAAAAATCACAGCATCAAAGGCAAGCAACAGACTTGAAGAAAGTCTATGCCAAATACAGATAAAGGGTTAACATCCTCTGAATGCATAAAGAACACTTGGAAATTAAGAAATGCGAGTCCAAAACCCTGAAAAAATGCATGAGCAAAAGAAAAACATTTTACAGAAAAATCTACACAAATGGTCTTCACACTTATAAAAAACGATTTAAGCTTACTCTCAATAGCAGAAATACGAAACAAAATTATCCTTTGATACTATGGTTCACCTATCAGTTAGGCAGAATTCAAAGGTTGACAACACATACACACTTTCTACAAGGCCCTGAGGAAACACACCCTCACATTGCTATGAGAACAACATGGTCAGTCTCTGTGGGTGAGAACATTGCATATGAAGCAAAACTATGTATTTACCCTGAACTAGCCATTCTTCTTGTAGGAATTTACCTGAGAAACCTTTCCACAAATAGGAACCACTTATGATAAGTTGATGTATTATGATAGTAATTATGATAAGAAAAATACTGGAAGTAATGGAAATGCCATTTTGCAGTAGGTCTGCTGAGTTTTCGATGGTACGTCTGCATAAGGGAGTACACACACTGCGAACAAGAATGAAGACATTCTTTACCAACAGATATGAAGTGATTCCCCAGCTATTTTATTAAGAGCCACAAGTAAGGGGTGAAAGAATACATATAGCACGTTATCTTTTATATCAGAAATAAACCAAAGTGCCTAAGTGAAGCATGTACTTGTTGCTTTATTGTTGCCAAAGGCAATGCAGCAAGTGTGAGTCAGAAGCTGATGCAAAGGGTTGCTTGTCAGGGAGTATGTGAGATGGGGCAGAGCCAGGCCGTCAGGGATGAGAGTGAGACTTTTCTGAGGACACCTTGTCATATAGTTTTGACTTACACATCATATGGATGTTTCACACATTTTAAAATTAAATCAGTAAGGATGAATATAAAGCAAATCTTAAAACAGTACCAAATGAAACAAAGGCAGCCAACCACATATCAAATTGGTAACATAACCATCCAGGAAAAGAAAAAAAAAAAAAAAACAAACCAAACTCATTCGAAAACACCAGAGCTCAGTGTTCCAACTGTGTATCCTCAGTGGGTTATAAAATGAACTGCAAAGAACCTTGAGTTTACTTACTAGGTTTGTTGTCAGTAGTGGTGTTGGTACAGTGATTCCAATAATGTTGATTATGTTGTAGGAACAAGCATGGGAGTTAAATATATTCATGGTGACAAGAACCAGGGAGAAGGGTCTAGAAATTCAGGAAGAGAGGAGGAAGAATCCTGCAATGTTGGGTTTGATTAGAGGAGTTTTGTCCTCTAATTAGTTTTGTCCACTGAAAAAGCCTTGAAGTAAGAAACTCCAGCAGCAATGGGCTCACCTGGCATCAGATCTTAGTTCCTAAAATACTGTTTCCCATTAAAACAAGAAACCAGTGTACCTTGGAGCGATGGAAATGTACAAGTCTGAGTTTGGGACATCTTATGACAGAAAGGCAACAACAACACAAAGGCTGAGAGTGACTTTTCAACAAGACATGTGAGCTGGCTTATGGGAGATCTCACTAGGTAAACTTGAGACAATTGGAGCATCAAAAGGAATAATGTTATTAACAGAGTATATAACACAATGGGAAAAAATGAGCCCAGAGTGATGGTAAAAAATTAAAATAAGAATTAGAAATTTAAAAGAGCAGTGAAATCCAAGTAAACTTGGTAGTCTAATTAATTATATTGTGCCAGTGTCAATCTCCTGCTTCTGATCCTGTGCTATGTAGGATGTTATCACTGGGGAAGCTAGGTTTTGGGTGCACTGAACCTCTCTGTAGTATTTTTGCAATTCCTTGTGGGTCTTTATTTGCAGGTTAAAATTTAACATATAAGCACAAATGTGGGGTGGTGGTGATGGGGTGGTGCGTTTTTTTTTTTTTTAATTTAATCCTCACCTGAGGATATGGTCATTGATTTGGGAGAGAGAGGAGGAAGAGAGGGGGGCGGGGAGGGGGAGAGGGAGGGAGGGGGAGGGGGGGAGAGAGGAGAGAGAGAAGTGAGAGAGAAACATTGATTGGCCTTCCATCTGGGCCCTGAATGGTGATGAAACCCACATCCTAAGTATGTGTCCTGATGGAGAATCAAACCCGCATCCATTTGGTGTACAGGATAGTGATGCTCCAACCAGCTAAGCCACCCAGCCGGGGCTGTGGAGTGGTGTTCTTTACAGAGAAATGATGCTTACAGGAGAAATGATCGAATTAGAAAACTCACCTCCTGCAAACACCACACAATATTTCATTTCGACGAAGATCATCAGCGGCTAATAAAATATTGGACAAAAGCCATTAGCGAATGAGCTATTCACATTGTCTCACCCCACAGATTACTTATTACCTACAAAGAGTAGAGGGGTTTTTATGGTAGATAAATCTAGCATCACCCTAACCATGTGACAGGAAAAAGTCGGCCTCGTTAGTTCTTACCCCCGAGTCTTTGATGCCATCAGTGGGACATCAAATATCAATATCAATATTGAAATAAATGACATGAGCTTGACATGAATGAGAAGTATGGAAGATCGCCTATGTAGTATTTATCCCCAAACTGAATTCAACAGTGAGCTAACAAACACCCCCATTTAGATTATATAGTATTCTATAAAACATTAATCTGGAATCTAAAGCTCTTGGTATAAAATTGTCCTTTGGTCCTCACAGGAGACAATAAATCAGGAACTCCAGGCCACAGTAGGGGAGTGGTAGAGAGAGGTTCTAAAAGGCTCATTTGCCCCTTCCCAGTTTCCTCTGTCTCTTCACTAGGGTCCAGGTGACCTGCTCATTCCTGTTTGCCCGGGACTTTTCTGGTTTTGGTATCAGAAGCCGCAACTCCCAAGAAACCATGACTTCCAGGCAAACTGGGGCAGTGGCTCAGTCACCCTACGACCTTCAACCCAGAGTTTTCAGCTGCTACGGAGCCCATGGCAAGAACAAATCAGAGAGCGCACTAGCTCTGAGAATTCTGAAGTGGACACAGAAGAGGCAGGAGAAAATCCAACACCAGCTCTCCTTTTCCCACACAGATCAGACACGACACCACGCCTGGCAGTTGGAGGAGTTGTTCTTTCTCAGCTCGGTCTCCCCCGCCAGGCTTCCTGTCTTCCTTCCTGCCCTGCAGAAGGCCCCTTCTCTCCATTGGCATCGGTGAATGCTGCTCATTCTCCGGCGCCCGCCAAAATCACATTTTCTCTTTAAAACCTTCCCCCCACTGTTCTAGCTGAAAGTGATCTTTTCGCTCCTGAGAAATGTTAATGGTGCTTATCATCATCTGTGCTCCTGGGATACCTAAGGGCCTCAGAAAAATTGTAGGAAATTTCGAGACACGTGCACTCAGGTGTAAAGCACTCATTCATTCCCTTGTTAGGGACTGGGTGTCGAGCCTGTGCTAGGCACTGCGACTTCCAAGACGAATCCTGTCCTGAAGGAGCTGCAGTCAGCTAGGTGAGATGGCCAGATACACATGCGATGATAGCCCAGGTAACACGTGCTGTGATGGAGGCTTCTACTGAGTAGCAGACACGGTGTCAGATGCCAAAGGGTCACAAAGTCCTTCAGGGGACCACGAGGTCTGTCCCGAAAGCGTCGGCCACGCAAACTGTTTTAATTATATGGACATTGGCTCAATACTTTCAGGACAGACCTGAAAATGTAGTCAGTTTAGTGTCTGAAAGTATAATCAGTTTAGTGTCTGAAGCAGATCCAAAGGCACACAGTTTTCATACCATATGGTAAGCGCTTCAAAAAATGTAAACTCAGGACCTCTGAGGACCCAGATGAGGAATGCTGAGTGAAGCTATGGGCTGGGTCTTGGAGAGCCCAACACCTACCTGGCTGAGTAGTTAGAGGTCAGGGAAAATGAGGGTGAGGGCAGTGAGAACAGGGAGGGAATGGCAGATCAGAGATAAGTTTAGCAGAGCAAACCGGTAGAGTTTAGCAACTGATCGCAGTCGCAGAGGAAATAATCTCAGGCCTTGTCTCTTCTGGAAAGTCTTGCACAAATCACTGCATATATTAGCCACTGAGTAAACATCTGCAGATTGATTTTGGTGAGGCATTAGGTAGACTCCCGAGGATGTCTGAGTAGATTATCCAGGGGAGTCTTGTAACCAGGGTTTCCTGAAATATGTTTCTTAGTTGTCTAAGATAAAAGGTTAGACAAACGACAAAGTCTCTCCATACTGGAAACTTAATTAAATGTTGTGTCTGTGAGTCCTTTGTCTTCATTCTCTCCTAGTCTGTTCCTCATTCTTTTCATGTTTAAGAAGTAAAATCAAATTCAAATGTATAAGTTGCCCCTTTCTCATTCCTTCTACCCTAACACAGGCTCCCATATACATCCATGCGAGGACACAAACACACGTGCCAACACAGTTTTATCACGAGTTTATATCGTCATCCTTGCTTTCTATAGTCAGATAATAAACTCCTGCAGCTGGGGGTAGCGTGGACCTCCACACGTGGTTTTGGTGACTCCGCCTGGATGTTGACCCCCAGGGTCACAGCCTCCATGGCTTGTACTTGAAGAGGAGACAGAGCTGGACTCAGATGAACGGCTCCAACCCCGATCTCCTGGCCCCTGTCCTTGAACTGCTGGGTGGAAGATGGAGCACAGGGAAGAATTTCCCTTCTGCTACAGCATCTGTGCCAGAGACTTCCCGGGCCCTTCTCAATCTGTTCTCTCCTGTGACTGCCTCCTGCCTGCACACGCCTGCTGGGCATGGCAGCTCCGGCCCCCGAGAGGCCTGGCCGGGTGGCGATGGAAGACTGGCTCTGGCGCTGCAGCTGAGTTTGGGTCAGGGAGGGCAACTGCTGTAGTCTGGTCCTCTTGCCTTCTACTTTGAAAAAAAAAATCTGAGGTTGCTGCTATAATATTTGTATCTTGGGACACTGTGGCTAAACCTCAGGGGCACCAAGAGAATCTGGGGACTTTGATGAAGCAGACTACTGACCTAGGAACCTGAGGGGCCCAACCTTCCCGTTGTACAGCCCCTGACTCACTGGATGAATTCCCGGCCCACTTGCAGGCATGAACATCACCCAAAACACACATGAAGTATGAGCTATGAGCGCTTTCGGTGAGGAGACACTGGCTCTGCACCTACATGCCCGTCTCATTTAACTGTACCAACCCTGCAGGACAGAGCGTCATCCCTGCTTCACGGAGGAGGGAATCGGGCCTCAGGGAGGTGAAGGTGACTTAGTTTAGGCCTCAGGGCCAGTGGGCAGCAGAATTGGGATCTAATCCGTTTTCCAAAGCCTATTATGTTCCCTCAATGTGCAGAAGGCGGTGCGCACAGGGGCCGTGTGGGGTAGTGATTTGCATCAGACCTGTGCAGCTGACACTATTAGGCTGTCAACTGACTGAGAGAAGAGACCACACCTTCTACCTCTTTTAGGACAGAATCTTGTCGCCTGTGAAACAGCAAAATCTCACTTCAGCTCAAATGAGTCCATTCAATTCAAGTCCCATGAGGGCCTTTGGAATTTGGGGGAGAAGGTGGGATGGGCCCTGGGCACCAAGATGTGCCACCTAACACCCCTCTTATCCCTACGCTGTCCTCTGTCTCCTAGATGCCTATCAGACTCAGTTCTGCAGAACCCTTCCGGAGCTCAGTGCCAGATAAACAGTCTCTCAAATTTCTTACATGTTATGAAGCATTGCAGATGACTCCGTATAATCAAATATGCCATTCCACATCTCATTTGTAATTTCACAATTTAGCTCTCTGCACCATTTAAGCAGACAGAGAGCCTCTAGAGAAATCCTTTTTTTTTTTTTTTCCCTAAAGCTTTTATACGTGAGCTTTGCGCCAATTTTGGTCTTTGCTCTGTCTAATAAGATTCTCACCAAGTTTTCTCATGGCGAAAGGCTTTATGAAATCTAGCAAACCATGGAAATAAGTCCTGGCCTAATATGAGTCAAGGTAGGCCAAGGCAGGGTCCGGCAGGAGGCTCGGAGGAGGAGGGAGATGTTCACTTTCTTGCCTATTTCTTTTGTGTTTGGTTTACCTGGGCCTCTGGAGAATGCTACCTGTGCTTTACTGTCATGCACTGCTTCACAACTTACAAAGCACATCTCATGGATCATAGCATTTGATTTGCGCTTGACAACTACCCAGTAAGAGAGGCGGGCTAATTATTATCTCCATTTTACAGACAAGGAAACAGAGGTTTGGAAAGGCTAACTGGCTCTTCCAAATCTGTGCAGTTAATTTTAATTATGAATCAATTGCCAGGCTAGGCATCAAACACAGATCTTCTGATTAGAAAGCTGGCGTTGGCCTGCAATTCTTGGCAGTTGCTGAGCTGAGGCACCGGAGGTGAAATTGCGACTTGTTGACTTGACTGCGGTTTAGTTCTTGAATCTGTCCACCACTCTCCACCCCCACCGCTGCCCTTTCAGCCCTGCCCACTGCCACTGCTAGGTCATCACCACAGACTCCTAAGTCCGTTTCCCTCTGTCTAGTTTTGATCCGCTCAGATCCAATGTGCACACTGCAGCCTAATCACTTTCTTGCATGAAAACTTGATCACTGCACTCCTCTGTTCACACCACTGTTATGGCTCCCATAATCTTCAGGAAACCTCCAATTTCTCTAATGTGGCCTTCAAGGATCTGCCTGAATTGATGCTACTTACATCCCACTCCCAGAATTTGAGGTCCAGCCCTTTCCCCTCACCAAATTCTCTTGTATTGGGGCCTTCATCACCTTCATTTTATGATTCATTGTCACATTCCCTCAGCTTTACCTTCCTCTCTTAACAATGTTTAATAATTTTGGAGTGGTGTGTGACCAGCTGCAAAACAAAACCAAAAAAAACAAACCAAAACCAAAACAAACTTCTTTATAGCCAATTACTCTTATTGATAGGGGTAACCTTTATTTTTGTAGCATGAGTTATATTGTATAAAGTGCCACCATTACTTCCAATAATTAACATAGTAAGAGAAGCGGGTAGGGATCTGTTCTATCAATTAAAACACGGAGGCTTGGAGCTATTAAATAACTTGCCCAACTTATATCCCGGCAAATGGTAGACTCAGCATTTGGACTTTAAGTCTTGAGATTCTAGTTTACACAAAACTGCATGACATGTTTGTAGCATTTATCAGCTCCTGGCTCCCACAAAGCACTTCGGAATACTCAGTAGAAAGAGGCAGTGCAGCAAACTGAGCTGCATTTCACAAACTAGGAGGATTCTTCTAGGAGCAGTGCTCCTGGGCAGAAGAAGAAGAGGCAAAAGGAAAGGGAGAAACGTAATGCTGGAACAGCCAGTGCTTGGGCTCATTAGCCTCTTCTAAACAGTCTCTCCCTACCTCCCCGTTGACCAGAAATAAGTCAGAGGGGAATTTGTGTGGTAAACTCTTACCTTTGGGGATCTGGTCTCTGGAGAGATAAAACATCAGGAGCAGACATTTTGCTTGGATGCTGAGTCATGGCCTTAGTCCTCCTTTCTTGGAATAATTGAAAATTACTCTCCTGGGGAAGAAATATCAGTGTCCCCAACAGTGTTGCCTCAATGACATAAATTCCCAGGGCAATATAACTCTGGTTGAAATTCTCAACTTACCAAGAGCTTTTCCTAACACCATCACTCATGTAGGTTATTGTTTCTTATGCCACTCAGTCTGCAACAGGTAGTAAGACGCTGTCAGAGAATCAAAGCCAATTGGGACAATCACGTGTTTAGCAATCAGCCGTTTTTGAAAAGAAGGAAAGTACCCAAGCAGAGGGAGAAGGCTGTGTGAAGACACCAAAATATGTAGTCAAAAACATGGCAGCAATTTGCAATGAAATCAATTAAAAATTGATTGAGCTGTAGGAGTGAGGGACAGTTGGTTCCCAGGTATCTGGCTAAAGCAGCAGAGAGGTGACTGGGTTATTTCATGAGGTAGGGATTGAAAAGCAAGTTTGTTCTCTATTTCTTTATTTTATTCCTTCAGATGGGATGGTCAGTGCAGTTAAGAGCACCTTGGATGTGATGTGCCTGTGGATATGTGAGTCTGGAACACTGAAGATGGTTTTGAGCTGGAGGTACAGGCTTGGGACACACCAGCCCACAGATGGCAGCTGAAAGCCTGGGGTGGATGAGACCACCTGGGAGGCAGGTTCTTACCTGAGGTGGCTGAAATGCCCATTCCTCATCCCAGAGTCAGAGTCCAGAGAAGCCAAAGTTACAGACTTGTCACTGGGGAGGCAATAGAATGTGTCACATCCAAAGACTGAAGCAAGGACAAAATGTGGAACAACTGGAAAAATCTAGAAGAAAAAGGGAGTTTAGTTTCTAGAAGAGAAAGAAGTTTAGGTGAAGAGCTGGTACGTTAAGTGACTCAGGTTATTGTTGTGAATTTTCTAGACCCAAGAGGCCCCTTCATATGGTGCCTGGCTGGTTTATGCTTAGAAGGTGGTTACAGGCACTTTGAAAAGCAGCTCTGGGTCGGTTGCTATTAATTTTACATTGTCAGGTGCTCACTGTGAAAAGGAAAGGGTCTTTGGGCCTGTGCTCTGGTGAGCATCTGGTGCCCAACCTTACTTTCCCCAAGAAGCTAAGCCACGTGTTGCTATCAACGAATGAAGGAGGCATGAGGTTCTTTGACCCCCTCAGCTTAGGAAACCACTTGCAAGGAGGATGCTGCACAGGTGCCCCATACAATAAAGAGCTACCTGTTTACAGACTGTGTGAAGTCAGTGGTGCATCTTGGAAACAATGAACCCATCTGATGTGCAGCTTGGCTTTGCATGGATAGTTCATTTGTCAATGTGCCCTGATGTCAAACGTACCCCTACGTCTTCGACTTGTGACACCTCAGGTGCAAGGATCAGCCCTTCTGTAAGTCACAACCTCTTCCGTCCATGTCCTTATTACACTCTTGATCATGCACTAACACACATACCTTCAAATCTCAGTCGCTAAACACAGTTCACGTATATGTGCCAATGACGTCAGGGTCAAGGCACGACCCAGGAACCAGCTGTGCTGGCACTACCAGGGAGCTTGTTAGAATTCAGCATCTCAGCCCTACCCCAGCCCTAGTGAACGAGGATCCACATTTTAACAAGATCCCCAAGTACATTTATGCACATTAACATTTAGGGAGCATTGCCCTAGATTACTTAGACTGGGTGAACAAGATAATTCCTATATAAAAGGGAGAGAGGGAAGCAGACTTAATTAACTAGAAGCAGGGAAACAAAAAGAGGCAGCCTGACCTGCTGGGAAATCATTAAATTATGCCAAACTATCTAAAATCTATTCCTGAAACCCCAACACACTGGGGTGCCGTGCAGGGTTCCGGGAGCCAGCCTTGGTTCCTGGCCCATGGCATTATGGGGTCAATGGTTGCTCTCCATGCCTGTCCCAGGGACTAGGTTCTAGGGCAGGTTGACTGTCATTTCTGCAGCACGCCTCTCTGCAGTTGCTTCCCGGATGTGCGGATGGAAAGAAGAGAAACTAACCAATCAACTATAATGAATTGTATTAGAAAATTGCAAAAGCCAGGACAGTTATATTTTTTCTTACATGTGGCACCCCTAAGTGCTCACATTAAGGAGGTGATTCCTGGCCCTTTCTTTCTTTCTTTCAAATAAAGATTTTATTTATTATTCTTAGAGAGAGGGAAAAGGAGAGAGGCAGAAAGGGAGAGACATCCAATGTATAGTTGCCTTTCACCTGCCTCCAGCTATGGACCTGGCTGGAGAACCTGGTTATGTGCCCTGACTGGGAATCGAACCAGTGACCCTTGGGTTTGCAGGCTGGTGCCTTATGCACTGTGCCACCAGCCCTTTCTTGTTCGCATTTTGGTAAAGCTGTTTCCTTCCCCCAACATATCTGTGTTTAAAGTTAATGCTGCATTGTTTTCTCCCTGCAGGCCTGTGCTGGGTACCACAGGGAACAGTATTTAGCAACACCAAGCAGAAGAAGCAGTGAGTGCAGCGTTAACTCCATGCACAGCTTGGAAATGGGCTGAGTCTGATGGCAGGAGGATGTGTGTGTTTTCATAGTGTTAACTGTGCAGGGGAAACATCCAGGGCTCAGGGACACCAACGTGGCCCCTTCCCAGGAGCCCTGGCTCACAGAGGTGCCACGGGGCAGCTGCTGGTTGCTTCCCCTGGTGGGAAATTCTGCGGAGAGGAGGGTGGAGTGGGAGAGTGGGGAGGCTTCACTGTAGTAGGGGGCTCTTGGGAAACAACGTGTGAGTGTTTGCAGAGCATGTGGGCTGAGCGCAAGGGCCGAGAGGGGGACGCACCATGTCTCAGAGGTAATGGGAAAGGGGGTGGGGTGGGTGCCTCCCAGGGCAGAGCCATTTCAGACACTGATGCTTTTATCCCTGAGGCCACCGAAGCCAGAGAGAGCCCAGCACCCAAAGGGACAGCCAACCATCACATAGCCAGTCCGGGCAGTATCTTCTGTTTCAAAGCAGAACAGACTCCGAGTTTAGTTTCCCACCTAATATCCATTCTCCATCCTTCCTGACTCCCAGAACCCTGATTCTGTCCAGAGTAACTCAATGACAGGTAAAAGGATAAGGGCTTCCAGTGTCCCCTGTGCAGAGGCATGACCCATGGAGCAAGTGGAGGTCACTGGGTGGGCTTCAGGCAAGCCCTTCCCTGCACGGACACAGCTCCAGGCACCCCCCCTTGGTGCCTCTTCCCTTCCTTCTTTCTGTCTGGAACATAGATATCTATTTGAATCCAGGGGCAGATTCGGTGATAGAATCACAGTCTAGAGACATGAAATCATGAAGCAGACACTCGGGAGGGCACTGAATCCTGAGAAGCCACAAGCTGGAATTTCCGGTGCATGTGGGACCCTCTCCTCCATGCTTTCTGGACGAGGCAGGACCAGTAAATCTAGCTACAGCAGCAAACTAGCTTTCAAATGTCAGTGACTTAACCCAACGAAAGCTTGTCACTCACATCAAGCCCAGAGAAGAGATAGAAGGCTGTCAGGTAGGATTCTATCTTGTTCTGGCTCCTTCCATCAGCGTCTCTGATGAAGTGCACCTTCCACCTCCTCTTTGTGCCGCAGCAGATGGGAGGGCGAGCAAGAACAGCATGCAGGCCATACCTGGACAGGGCACTTGTCTCCTTCCCTCAGATTCACTGGCCAGAGTTCAGTCACACAGATGCAAAAGGAGCTGGAAAGTGTCAGCTGGTTGCGTGCTGAGGGGAAACAGCCGTGAGTTTTGCTGAGTACTCAGAGTTTGCCAAATGCTCGCTTTTGAGGGGAAAAAGGAAAAGAAAGGAAGAAAGGACGGAAGGGCGGGGGGAAGGAGCAGGGAGGAGGAGGAAACAAAATGAAAGTCCATCAAACACTCGATTATTCTCTAGAGATTATTAAAGCATATTTCCCTGGACACAAAATAGGACCATGAGTAGAAAGAATGGGCTCAGGCCACCTGATTTCCAAATGGATCTAAGTGTGGTCCAATCTTCCCTTTCTTTAGGAAGGTTCTCCTCAGCACCTGCCAAGTTCAGAGCACCGTGGGTGTAGCGGGGGTGGGAATGGCTCTCTGTGGGAGTCAGTGTTGATTCACAGCACCGTGAAGTTCCAACTGGAAGAGGACATTTTTCCCAATAAGGTTCCTGGTGTAGCAGGAGTCCTGTAGGGCTCAGTTACAGTCTTCCTGTACATTCAAGCCGGACACTGCAGGTGTGCCCTCCCCCTGTGTGCGCTGTGTACATCCTCCTGTTGTAGTTGAGCCTTGATTGCTATTGGCGGGCTCGTGGAAGGGATTTACCTTCGAGCCAAGTGGCTGCACGGACTGACTGACCACCATGGAGGATCAGGTATGCAGGGTCCTACTCCACCAAGCAGGGCTTAGGTCAATTGGGCTCTAGTACTGGCTGAGTCTGCTTCTTGAGTGTGCCACTGTGGAAATGGTTGGGTGTGTCACTGTGAAGGTGTCCACCAGGTGTGCTGGCTCTAGGACCTCCCAGGAGGTATGGGCCAAAGTCAGCCCCTGCTTGTGTTCTGCCCAGAGCCACCCAGCATGAGCTATAAAGTGAGCTGCAGACGGCTGCCACTTGTGCTGGGCTTGGAGGTGCCCAGCAGAGGTCAGGTTACAAACCAAGCCTGGCTGCCCGGCCTGGGGCCACTTGTGGGAGGTCCAGGGCACACCGAGACCTGTTGCTGATTGCTTGAGAGGTTTTAGCCACGTCTGAAGCCTAAGCCAAGATGGGACACATGGAAAAGCCACTGGAAACAGCGTGGGTGTGTCTGAAAGTTGGGTGGGACGGGGCTTCAGTGAACAGTGCTAACCAGGTTGATGAAGATTCAGATATGGTTCCTGCCTGACAGCTGTGTAGGGCGAGGGCTCAGAAAAGAAACAATGGCCTCCGCCCGCACTTCTGTCTGGGAGAAAGCTCCCTCTCTAAGTTCTCACCTTGATCCCAGACAAATCGGTCTCTTCCCATAAGATGCTGATGCCTTTCAAGCTGTTGCCTCAGCACTGGAGTTCAGAATGAGTGAGTCTGAGTGAATCCTTGCATAGTTCCTTTAAGAGGAACTCCTGGGACTCCAGAAGCTTCTGTCTTCTTCGGCCTCAATCCCGGCTGGTTTTTATAGCCAGAAGTTATGGGGACTTCCTTTCCTGACACGGGAACACTGATCTGTGAGGGCCTGGTGTGGGGTTGAGACCCCTCATGATTCAGAGGAGGACCTCCAAAGCTGACATATCCCTCCTAGTTTTTATCTACCACAAGTGGGTGTGGGGCTAGACTGTTTTGTGTCTGTGTTCCTCCTACCAGTCTTGATGTGGCTTCTTCTTCATATCCTTAGTTATAGGAATTCTGTTTAGCTAGACTTCAGGTGGTTCTGAACAATGGTTGTTCTGCAGGTTAATCATAATTTTGATGTGACTGTGGGAGGATGTGAGTACCACCTTTACCATCATCACCATCTTGACTGGATGTCAGATATGTTGCCTTTTGAGGGAACCTGTCATGATCATCCTTTTACCTCCAGCCTCTACCATGTAGTAGATTTTTAATTTATTTTAATTTTTAGAAAATATTTTATTTATTATTTTTAGAGAGAGGGGAAGGGAGAGAGGGAGAGAGACATCAATGTGTGGTTGCCTTTCACCTGCCTCCAGCTATGCACCTGGCTGGCGACCTGGTTTGCAATCTGGTTACCTGCCCTGACTGGGGAATTGAATCAGCAACACTTGGGTTTGCAGGCCGGCACCTTATCCACCGAGCCACCAGCAGGGCTTAGATTTTTAAAAAGTTGGTGAATTAATCAATGATGCTGAGTGAATAAATGCTCTTGTAAAAGGTGGATTATTGGTTAACATCAACGGCACTGTGTAGCCATTGTCTGGTTGAAGTTAAAGGTAACAATGCAAGAAAGAGCTCCCAGATACCTGGGTGGCTTCATAGGAACATATGACAACTTGGGTGTGGTGCTATTGTAACTGAATTCAGGTCTGGCTGCCTGACGTAACAAAAGCCAAACTCATGAGACAGGTGCCGGTGAAAAGGAAAGTGACTTATTCAGATGCCACCAATTTGAGTAAATGGGAGACTCCTCTCCCAAAGCCCATCTTAACACCTCAGAGCAGGCTGAGGTTTTCACAAGGAGTGGGAGGGAAAGCAGAACAAAGAGATCAAGATGTGGGGGTAGAAAATCTCTCTATGTGCAGATGAACACAGTCCATTATAACAAGAAACTGGTCAAGTGGTGGTCTGGAGTGCACCATCTTGGTTGTTATCATCCTGGTTTTATGTATGAAGGTCAGCAAATCTCCCAGAGCCGAGGTGATTGAAGATCAGAGTCTATCTTTTCAAGGTAGTTTCGATGATTTTTATACAAAGCTGCGGTTTATCTACAGCTGCATGTTAGTCAGAGTCAGCAGTTACAGAAATAATGTCAAAAGAATGGCGGGGTGGGTTACAATTCCCCACTGCCACACTTTCACAACATTTTGTTTCAAGTGGGGAATGGGAAAATGCTCAGGACATTAGGCAGGAGAAATGGGATGACCACAGGCTTGGGAAAGACACAGAGATCTGGAAGGAGTCTTGGAGAAATGCCATCTGCCCTGAGTAATGAAAACGCAAGTGTGTGAGATGGGGAAGCCACAGAACATGTGTCAGTAAAGTGCACGTGAGCCACCTTGGGCAGAGGAAGAAGTGAGTGTGGAGTCAGCAGGTGAGTGTGGATGGATGGGGCTGCCAAGTCAGGGCTTCCCAGGCCCTGATAATCTCTCAAGGGGAGTAGTGAGCCAGGACCCCCTCTTCAGAGGCTGGCAGGCATTGGGGAGGGCAGAGAGAGCTCCATGTGGCCTGCTTCTTCTGCTAAGGCAGGCATGTTGGAAAAGATCACTGCAAAATGCCATGGAAACACTAATGTCAGGGCCAGGGCACCAATGGTGCTGGAGGCTGGTGCTGGCTCCTATGAACAGCCAGGAGTTTTGAAGTATGTCCAACACACAGCTGGCCCTGCCGCTGGAGCCTGGTCTTGTGTGGCCAGCAGGGGGGACAGAGCAGTATCTTCTGCAACCTGACCAGGGAGGGTCAGGGGTGGTGGTGGTGGTGGTGGGGGAGCAGGGGCTGGGGAGGTCCTGTGGGGAGGGTGTGGGGTCAGTGCTATGTGGATGGGTACACACTTGCCCACTGGTGGGTAGGACGGAGGGTCACTGATACCCAAATGCCAGAAGCAGAAGCCACTCGGGACAGGGGCAGGTCATACTGCTGTCTCCCATTTTTCCACATCACAAGGAAGGAAGAAGGGAAGGAGGAAAGACACACTTGTGTAGGTTCTGTATTCAGACACCAAAAATTGGCAAGTGCGTTAGCCTTTCCCCGTGGATACTGGTCTCTCTCTTAGAAGAATGTCCCTGTTCTCTTGCTCTGATGGTTCAAGAGTGAGCAAATAAATCTGTTGCCTTTCATAAAAATGTTTTAGCATTCTAGAATGGGCAAATCCCTCCTCCCTCCTATCCATTCTAAACACACACGGAACTGTTTCTCTAACCCTAACAGGGCATGTGGCCTTGGGGTTCCACTGAGGTGACTGGAGCTACTCACTGACTGGGTTGTAGACCCTGTATCGGCTGCATTACTCACGGAGCTCTCGCTGCTGTCCCTGTTCGCACCTGCTCTGACTCAGCCCAGGTTGGGGGAGTTGGGAGTGGCTCAGCGGGCGGTGGGACCAGGAGCCCGGAACCCAGGCTCCTGGCTGGTGGGACTGACTGAGGTGGCAGCTGCCGGGGTCAGGGGCCCCCGGGCATGCTGACTGCAGGCCAGGGTGGGCTCGGCTCAGAGGCAGGCGCTGATGTGAATGCTGCCACCATCCTGGTCTTGGTTTTGTAGATTCAAGGGGCCAGGTGAAGGCGGAAGAGACCCCTGGAGAACCACCAAAGCTGGGAGGGGGCTGGCTTCTGACTTGCCCAGTGCGCCCCTACTCTGCACCTGCCCCCCATCCCCTTTCTCCCCGCACCAGCCTCTTTCAGCCTGAAAAGAGAGCCCTGCCCGGCGCCCCTCTCCCCTCTGCCTTCTCAGAATGCCATCTCCTGCGATTCCTTTTGACGACTTCTCCTTAGTTGCCATGAGGAAGTGCTCGTATCAGCAAACAGATGGTGGCTGAGGCAAGTAGCATAAAATATATTTATCAAGGCAAACAGCTGTAGCCCATTTCATCCCGCAGATTTCTATTAAAAGTTCTCCGGATCTACAAGCCGCTTTGAGGTGGAATCTGAAGGCAGCCCAGGGCCAGCTTTGTGCCCCTTCCTGCCCCAGCCTTTTGGCGTGTGGGACCCAGAGAAAGCGCAGGGCCCCAGATTCTGCTTCCATTAAAATTCCACAATGTAGCCTTCGCTGCTTCTGTCTCACCGGTGGGCGGGGGCCCTCCGAAGGGCTCCCCTTTTCCAGGCATAATAATAAACATGGTGACCCGGTGGCTGTGCAATTCCCATGTGCTGTGCAGGCAGAAGTCAAATCCTTTGTGGGCCTCATTTTTGTTTTTTTTGTTTTTTTTTCTGATGGCCAGGATGCTGTCATGGTTTCCCTTTGTTATGGTTTGAAAGAGCCCTGGTCTGAGAGTTGGGAGAACTGGGATCTAGTTCAGACTCTGCCATTAATTAGCATTGACCTTGGGCAATCCGCTTCATTTGTCCAGGCTCTTGGTTTCCCTCTTAGAAGAGCGGGGTTGGATCAAAGGAGCAAACTCAAGGGCCTTTAAGGGCTAGGCACGTGCCATAGGTGTGACATGGCCAAGTGACGATGAGGCCAGGCTGCACAGCACGTGCATCTATGAAGGGCGTTCCTACACACAAGGGCACACACATCCAGGGGGTGGGGCACATGGGTACATGGGCCTTTAGTTTGAGATACCTCTAGCCTCAAGAGTTTGTCAACATGTTGTCAAGTGCTAATATTCTGTAATAATTATTGCAGAATAACTCCAGAGGGCAAATGGACATCAGTAGAGTGTTCTGTAAGAAAACTACTACCTTTTACATTTTTATCGTACTAGACCTGATGTTTCTAGAGAGGTTTTAAGTTCACAGCAATATTGAAGGGAAGGTATAGGGAGCTGCCCCTCCCCATGGTCAGCCTTGCCCACTGTCGGCATCCCCCAGCAGAGTGGGACATTTGTGACGGTCTACAAGCCTACACTGACCCATCATTACCACCTATACTTTGTAGTTTCCCGTGGGGTTCATGCTTGGTGTTGTTCATTCTGTGGGTTTGGATAAATGTGTAAGGACCTACATCCACAATTAAAGCGTCAGCCAGAGTAGTTTCACCGCCTCGACAAGCCCCTGTGCTCTGCCTACTCCCCCTTTGTATTCATCCCCATGCACTAGTTAAGGGGGTAATGGAGTAAATAACTGGAGTCTCTGGGTGTCCTGACTCTCATTGTGGGGCCACCCACCCCCTTCAGAAATCCTGTGGTTTACTGGGCCAGAAACAGGGACTGTGTAATCTGTCTGGGTTCACAGTCTACCTGTGCTTCTTTAATAGCTGTGTGACCTTTCACAAGTTACTTAACCATACCACCCACATACCTTGGGTCGGAGATTTAATGATACCCCAGTTGCACCTCCGTAATGATTAGGTTTGAGGAGCTAATATTGACAAATCACTGGTGACTGTGCAAGGCTTTTCTCTCCCATCAAACAGAGCATCTTATGGCCTTTGCTTCGGCTCGAGACATCAGGCTGCAAATTTCTCCCATGTACGATATACTCTTACACGCATCATCTAATTAGGCTGCTCGACAGGAAAGAAGCAAGTAGTGCTTTCATCTTTTTGCTAAGGCAGAAGCACAAGTTCAAAGAGGTTATATAATTTGTTCAAAGTGGCCCAGCTAGCAAGTATATGAGTCAGGATCTGAGTCATAGGCACTGGATTCCCTCGGCAGGGTTCTGTCTACTTGACGGGACTGCTTTCCTTCGTGCTGACTAGTTGCTTGTAGTTACAGTCACCTGACCTGTTACGTAGCCAGCGTAGCTCTGCTGGTTTGCAGGGTCTCTCAAACTTGCCCGAAGCATGATTTCAGGGTGCTTGCTCTTGACCTTGATTTGTGGACCCTGGTCCAAGCCTACAAATCAAGATTCCCAGTAATCTGTGTTTAACAGGTTTAACAATAGTCTGGGAAACAAATTTCGAGCCAGAGAATTCTGCCAATAAATGTTCCCATCAGTCAGCTTTGTACCAGGTATCGGAAGAGCTGCTCTAGGAGCATGTGATAAGATCATGAAGGGCTAGGCAGGTGAGTGTGACTAGCTCTAGGAGCTGGGAGAACAAACACAGTCCAGGGCTACTCAGTTTGCTAGATCGATCCTGAGTTCTTATTAACAAGCGAGGCACCTTGTTAGGTCCTGTATGTTGGTCATGAAGGCCACAAAAGAGCCAGTTATCAGAGCTGCCCAGCTTTTACTGGTTTAAAACAATACATGTACTTATTTACCTGATCTCCTTCTAAGGAAAGGTACTGACGCCACTTAAGGATGTCATGTCTTAACGTTTGTAAGATTATATTCACAGAGTGGGGCAAAGATGAGTCCTAACATCTCTGGGCTTATGTCCTACCCCCTCCTCTATCTCTGAGGAAGGCAGAGTCCTAGGCAAGTCCACACCTCCCCCCCATCATCTTGAATCTGAATGGCTACTTCTGAATCCAAAGATGATTTGTTGGTTACTAGTTCAACCAGAGCCATAAGAATGGAGAGTAGGAACCACTGTGTATTTCGTATACAAAAACAACAGGTGTCCATTCCAGGACTATTAAGCTTTCAATGGCAAAACACTCAACAAACAGATGACTTTCTAAAACCCTGATTTCCTTGCTGGTACTAAACAGGCATTGTCAGAAAGCATACAGTAATCCGAAGATGAGTCAGTCCCAAGCACGTTGAAAGCTCAGGGTGCCTTTACCGTTGAATGTACACATTAAATTGTAACCCATGCACATTTATCTGAAGGAAGTAATCAGGGGTGCATGGAAAGTCAATGATGTTAATGGCAGCAATATTTATCTCGGGAAACCAACACATTGGAAATAACATCAATATCCGAAATAGAGAAATGGTAAATGCCTCATAGTACAGCCATTAAAAGTGATGTTCCTGAAACGTAACTTGATACAGAAAAAGGCTCAGGACATTACGATGCAATGGGAAACAAAAGGCTGAGATGCTAAAGAATTTATATGTTATGATCCCAGACTTGTGTGACTAGAGATGGTGGCAGTTGAGGCTGAAGGGAAATACACTGAGATGTTAACAGAGTTCATTTTTAAATGGTAAAATCACCAATGGATTTCCCCCTCTTTTATTATACTTTCTGTTTCCCAAGTTTGTTTTTTTTCCTGAAGAAGAGTATTATTTCATGATTGAAAAAACAAACATTTTCTATCTCTAAATTCATGCCTTGGTCAGTCCATGGAGTTGAAAACACATCCCATTGAAATTACGATGCCAGCAAAGTGGGACAACACATTCCCTGTGGGACAGAGCCCAGGACACACATGGAGAAGAGCTGGCCCTGTCCCAGGCTAGGTGAGGGGACAGTGCTGCTTCCGTTTCTCAAGGGCCAGGCTCCCTGGTACCTCCATGTGGGCTGCTTCTTCATTTGTGCTCGCTCCGCCTCTGTGACAGATACCCACCCACCCCCGGCTTTCCAGTGAGAAATGGAAAAGGAGAGGAGAGGGAGGAATGAAGGAAGAAGAAGAAAGAGAGAGAGAGAGAGAGAGAGAGAGAGAGAGAGAGAGAGAGAGAGAGAATCTTTGTCCCACAGAACCGCCATAAAGGAGCATATGTATCAACTAAAAAAATTCATTCCTTGGCAACAAAAGCTTTTTAATTGAACACAGTCTCTCCAGCCAACTTATGTAAATTCTATCCCAATTTTGGGCATCTATTTTGAGCACAGGGAGAAACGGTATGAATCTTGCCCTAAAATTGTACTCAACAGAAGGGGTGACGCCATCTGGATGCCACGATATGGGAGCCTGTCACCTGCGCGCTGAGATGAGAGATGACAGGTTATAATCGCCTTCCCGCCGGCAGAGCAGCTCTGGTGGGAGGAGCACGCTTTGGGCATCAAGGTGCCCTGTGACAAGCGAACACCTTGTAGTCACAGGTGCCTGAGATGGCCCTGGGGGAAGGACAGGGGGTGGCAGTCTCAGCACGGGGCAAGTACTGCTTCTTCTTCCAAAGGAGCTGATTTACCTCCGCTCCCCGTAAGTGGGAATCTGGCTTTTCCTGTAAAACTGTAGCCTCTGAGCCAGTGGGTGACCCCTTGGTGGCTAGACTGACCTTCCGTGGCTAGACTGACCTTGAGCAATTGTCTCCCAAGGAAACTGGGGTAGTGGGAGGGGAACCGTGCAGCTGCTCATGAGGAAGGCGGAGGGAGAGCCACCCAGTGCTGTGGACCACTCTGAACAGCCTGATCCGTGGGGGCTCTGAGAGCAAATAACCCCTCCCTCTGCATCCTAGGAGAAAGCTGGGTTTTGTCACTGTGGCCATGGGCTCTCAGGAGGCTAGCTGCCTGTTAGCGAACTAGCGTGGGAGGGAGGGCCGGCAGGTTCCCTGCTTTGGTCTATAGGCAGCTTCTAATGCATCTGGGGATTTTCCTCTGGAAAGTCATCCATCACAGGTACTTATTAAATATGACGCTGGAGCCCTGACTGGCGTGGTCTGGTGGGTTGGGTGTTGTCCCGCAAGGAGAGGAGTCTCAGGTTCAATTCCGGGTCAGGCCACATGCCTGGGTTGCAAGTTCGATCCCCGGTCAGAGTGCGCACGAGATGCAACCAGCTGATGTTTTCCCCTCAGGTTGATGTTTCTCTCCCTCTCTTCCTCCCTCCTTTCCCCTCTCTCTCAAAATAAATACAAAAATTTAAATATGATGCAGGAAACAATGAAGTGGGCACAGTTTACGTTCATGTTCTTTACAGAATTTTTCTCCCCTAGTCATTCGATTGTTGGGCTCATGTCGGAGGCCGAGTCAGCATCAGACACTGGTTGTCTCCTTGCTCCTCCTGTGGACTGAAAGCTTTTTTGGCTACTTGTGTACATAGTAAGTTCTCCCTCATCATCATCAGTAGGGTTTGCCACTTGAAGCCAATTGACATATGTATAATGAAGCCAATTTTACTGAAGGCTAATTGAAATCAACAAGAGGTAAATTCCTATGCATCTCACCAACATTATACAAAACGGCATTGAATGAAATATTATCGGAGGTTAAGCTTGTACACAGGTATCGCCACCACTGACATGCTACAACCTTGGATGTTTTGAGTAGTAGGGTTCCTAGGTGGCGGTTTTCCCTGGCTGGGTGGCTCAGTTGGGTGGAATGTGGGCCCATACAGTGGAAGGTTGCAGGTTTGATTCCCTGTCAGGGCACATACTTGGGTTGCAGGCTCCATCCAGCCCAGATCAGGGTACGTATGGGAGGCTACTGATTGATGTTCTTCTCTCTAAAAATCTCTGGGTGTGGGTTAAGAAAAAGATGGTGGTTTAATCCACTGTTCTAAAAATATAAACTGGCAGAGAACAGAGGTCTGTATCCCCAGTGCCTGGTAAAGTATCTGGCTCAAAATGAGTAGTAAAAGATGTTAAATCAATAAATACACAATTTCCCTTGATCTTGCCAACTTTTGCTAGATATAAAAGATCTCTTTGCCTAAAGTCAACTGAGAATATGAAGGCCATTCATTTCAGCAAAGGGTTCCTTAGGCTTCACTTTACAACATGGGGGTGTTCTATCAAGTTATGTACATCAAGTGATTGGTTTACTCAGTAATTCCGGATTTCTATCTGAATAACTCCCCTGGTCTAAAACATTGCCTTACTTTTCTCCCTCCCTCTATCCCTCCTTCCTTCCCCTCCTTCCTGCTGCCCTTCCTCCCTTCCTTCCTTCATTTCTTCCTTCCCTCTTTACCATAAACACTTACTGTGTTTGAGGCATCAGGATGATTATTTAGGATAAAAAAATGAACGAGATGCATCTGACTCTAAGAAATTTACAGTCTAATGAAGGAAGTGAACAACCAACTTAATACTTATGCTAGATTGATATGCTTGTATGGTGATACGCAGGGTACTCTGGGGATAGAGAAATAAGATATTTAAGTCCGATTATCAACTCTAGAATAGTAAAAAAAAAAGTTCAAAGATTGCTTGTAAGAATGGAGGAAAAGTAGCAATTCATTATAATATATTTTTTGTGTAAAGTATTACTGGAAAAGCCACTTCTGATTCTTCCTGTTTTCAAAGTTGTCTTGAGGGAAAACTGAGGAAATACATCTGAAGTACTTATCATAAAGCCTGGCTCATAAAAGTTCTCAATGAAGTAGTTATTGTAGTGGCCATAGTAACATTATCAATATATTTTTCACAAAGCTCTGTTCAATCAACATTTAAGAATACCTAGTATGGGCTAGTCACTGTATTCAGCTCTAAAGAAACTGATGGTCTAGTCAAAACTATGCATTTGAAAAAAATTAATTAGCCTAAAGAATTATTTGTGCAGAAATAGAAATATGAAAATGGTAGAAATGTAGCGTAGGAAATAGAATGCTTAAAATGACTGGGATAATTTGAAAAGGGTTTCTAAGGATGAATAGGAGTTTTCCATATGGACAAGGAGTGGGAAGAAAAGGCCCAGTAGGTGAAAGAATTAATCAATATGGCATATCCAAGAAAATTCCAGAAAATAGATGAGAATAGTTTTGAGGGTGGCAAGCCTGTCAGCAATGGAATGACATTTTTTAACAAACTAATCTATAGTAAGATACTCCTGGATACATATGTCTGTCATCATCAAACTCCTCATCCATCTGTAAGGTAAGTTTTCCATGTTTCTCTCCCCTATGGGATGATGAGCTCTTTGAATGAAAAAAATGTTACTTCTAATTTTTTCACCCCTAGTGCCTAGCATATATTATATATTCAATATTAGCTGAATAGTGGATTAATTAAATTTAATTCCTACAAGGACTCTCAGACTTTCCTCTCGATGTGCTTGGAATTTCAGAGAGCAGGACACACTGAGGGTGCTGAGTGTTCTCTACACGGAGAGAAAATAAGACTGGGCTGAGATGCTCTTGCTGCAGTGGGGAGATTAGCCATGCCACGTCAGGTCATTGCCCACCAATATGATTGCAGGCGACACCAAACATGAGGTGACTAGGCAGCCATGAAATCATTTCCTCAGTGTCATTTTTCTTCCAGCTTCGTCCAGCAGACACTTTCACTGAAAGTGTTCAGTTGGGGACTCATTCCACCTGGAATGGCTCGGCTAGGACATGGAACCTGGAGTCCTTGGTAAAAGGCAGCTTCTAAACAGGTAAACATGGGGTTCAAACCAAATGAGTAGGCTTTCAGTCCAAGGGACTAGCTTCAGTAGTTGGTGCCTGGGCGAGCCCAAGGGGAGCTCAGAGGGCGGGTCCCCTCCTCTACCTCTTGAGCAGAAGCCGGTTTGAGCGACGCTTCTCACACACCACCTCGGAACGTGGGAATTCTGTGACTGCTCTTCCCACCTCAGAAGGCAGGTTCTTATGCTCCAGAGAAGGCCCCCAAGAATGCCCATGCCCAAGTCTCAGCATCTTGAGGGGGGTCTTCATTATTCTCCACTACATCTCCAGGGCCTGACTCAGTACCTGGCCCCTAGTCGATGCTCCCAATTCGGTGAATTTAAGCCTTCCTCGGATTGAATGAATGAAAAAGAACAATACTTGCAGAAAGCTCATTCCGTGCCAGCCACTGTTTTCAGGGCTTTGAATGTTTCAATTCATTTTTATCCCCACAACAAACCTATGAGGTAGCTACTATTACGTGTAGATGCCAAGGAGCAGATGGTAGAGGCAGCGAGCCTAGTGTGATCTGACGCAGCTCGGGGGATGGTCCCCGCCACCTGGGGCCGCCCATGGGGACAACGGTGTACTCATTGCTCCCTGACTCTGGCCACTGAGAAATAAAGACAGTGGTTGTCTCGTGACTCTGGGTGACCTGTGCCAGACGGCCATTTACCATCAGCAAAGCCAGGCAAGTCTCAGGCTCCCTGTGGCAAGATCACAGGACAGTAAACACGCTTCTTCCTGGAAAGTGAAGCTGAGCTGTGGGACTGAGTGTGGGCAGGAGCCTCTAGGGAAGGCAGGTCACCCTAGACAGTTCATGCAAACACAGCTGGGTCCTGGGTGGAGAATGGTCTCTTAGTAGCAATTGCTGGGCCAGCCTCACGTCAATCTCGTGCTGTGTAGCTGATGGGAGAGGGTGAGTTCTAATTGCCTCCTCCTCCAGGGGAAGGATCTGCCTGGATTTGAGGAGACCTGGCCTCTGAGCAGGTTGCGGGAGAAGAATACAGGCTGAGTCTTGCACCTGCTTCCCTCCCCCCAGGAAGCTAAGGCACCTCAGGGAGTCTCGAACCATCCCTGTTGGGCACAAATGCTTTCTCTCTGTGGCCAACCTCGCTGCCGTGACTTCACCTTGATGGACAGCAGCAACGTACCGACAACTTTTAATTATCCAGCCCCAAGAAGGGAAGCCAAGATGTGTGGGACCCAAGAGTAGGTGGCCCAAGACTAATTTTGACCTTGGGAAGCATTAGCTGTTTTATTTCATATATATACGGCACCGCAATTCAGAGGTGAATGATACCATGGAGATCATTTATTCCAAAATCTTTATTTCACAATGGAGAGAAGGAAGAGTTAGAAAGGAGCTGTTATGTTAAAATTAAATTGTTTCATTGGGTGGCAGCTGACTCAAGGCCCGTTGCTCATTCCATTATTATAGTTTCCAGATATAAATAAGCGTGTCTATAGCACACTTATTGGAAACAACTGACTGACCTGGCAACCCAGGCATGTGGCCTGACCAGGCATCAAACCGGTGACCTTTTGCTTCTCAGGACAATGTCCAACCCACTGAGCCACACCAGTGGTCAGGGCAGGCCTGTAGTCTAACTCAGGGGTGTCAGGGGACTCAGCCAGTGGTCTGATTGCAAAGCGACACACACTATATTGAGAAGGGATTTGGACCATAAGGCACCAGGGACCCACAGAGATTGCCAGGGGTGGCGTCATCAGTTGAGTTTTAAAGAGCTTACTACCTAGCTCACCAAATCTCGGCCAGGATAGTCACAGCCTAACCACCAGCCTGTTTTGGTGTCAGTTTTGGCTGAGTCTGACACCAAAATAAAACACAGGCCGCTGATGAACAGTGTCGTCCCAGTCTTCTTCTTGCTTCTCCCTTAGCTGCCAGAGATGCCCCCTCCCTTCCCGTCCTTGTCACTGACACTGAGCCCAGGCCGAGAACTACTATTGTAGGAACCTCAGACTGGAGTGGGAAGAGCAGGAGGTGGAAAGCCACTCAGGAGGCCCTGAAGCGTGCACAGCTCTTCCCCTCCCCAGGGGTCGGGAAGCCTGGTGGTTCTGCCCCCAGTAGGGCACATCTCCCGCCTGGACACTCATCCATCCTGCAGGGACAGCCCTGTTGGCCTACTTGCTGGAGCTGCTTCTGCATCTCTCCCTAATTGAATTCTCATTCTTTTTAAAAATAATTTTTACTGTTGCCTAGAGGCATTCAGGTAATGGGGTGCATTTTAATAAACCCAGTAAGCAAGCAACTTTATTTTTTCCTCCAGAAATCCAGAGGGACTAGCATTCCTAATGCAGCAGTGAAAACAATAGTCCCAGGAATGGGACTGAGAGACACACGCTGACCCTTTGGATGAGGCACAGGTGTCCCCACACACATGCTGGGGACTGAGCTGTGCAGTGATACCTCCGTCAGACACCTGTGGGTTCACGTGCTGGCAGCTAACACCCTCTAGTGTTGATGAAAATAGATGATTTGCAGCTGTGAGAAGAGAACCAGCATGTTTGGGCGCTAAGACTTCCAGTGGGTTCCCCATGCCACACTCTGCTCCCTACAAATCTGACACACAGATGTTAGCCCCCTGGGGTGGAGTGTATGTGGAGGTCTTATCTACGTGTCCATGTAGACTGTGCTATCCTCTACTGACCTGCCCCGGTCTTTTCCCTGTGCCTGAGGTCCTGGCCTCCTCCAATGTTGCGCACCCCTACAGGTCCATATCCTCAGGCTACACCCCCATTTCTGTCACCCTATCCTGCTATGTTCAATCTCTCACCACATTTCTGTTCATGCCACTCTTCCTGCCCCAAATGCCTTCCTCTTATTCCACTCCAGTTTCTGGAATTCTGGATGGAGGGCTACCTACTCTTAGCCCTACACGATAATGAGTTCCCTCCCCTCAAAATCCCCAGCACCCAAGGTGCCAACGTGGTGTACACAGGGACATGCCACTTGCGCTTTCGTTGAGTCTTTTATGGCTACGTGAACTTCCTGAGGTTAGGCCACTGGCCAGGGTCCTACGTGCAGCAGACACCCCAGGATTATCCCACAGAGCCGACCATGTGCAGCAACCTTCACTCTAGTCCCTTGTGATAGGAGCTCCTGAGCTAGGGAGTGGCTTCTCTTATCCACACCCTGCCCCCTCGCTTGGTGGGCCCTGTCACCCCAAACCCAAATTGTCCTGCAACTTCCCAGAAAGTTTTGAGTTACCGGCACTATAAACCCCGTGTGAACAATAAAACAATAATAAACAGCATAGCTCTCATTAGAGAGAAACTCTCCGGGCTTGGCAATTGGCCTGATGGTTTGGATCCATTTCACAGATGGGCTGATTGAGGCAGCCACACTTTGGCTGCATGGCAGGAGATATTTTGGGGGCAATGGAAGGCAAGGAACCTGGTGGAGGAAATAGTCAAGGTGTCACTGTTATGTGTAGGGCCCTGAGCTTTCACCTCTCCTGTTCTGCTAATGGAAGTAGGTGAATGGAAAGTCGCTGGGCAACAGTTTGAAGTAGAGGGTTGTCTGAGGAGGGGAGTATAGACTTTACTTTCTAATGACCCTAATGAAGCCCCTTTTCTTGGTCAGCAGTAGCATGGTCCTTCCAGAACTCTCCATTCAAAGCCCTGCAAGAGCTGCCAGCCATAGCTATAGAAGCAGATGATGTAAGCACACATCTTTGGTGCTTTTTTCCCACTCAATATAGGCCCTCACCTTCCTCTCCCCAGGCCCCCTCTGCTCAAGGCCTCTACCCAACTTGAACCCCTGCTAATGCCTTTCTGCCATGTGAAACAATGTGCTTCTAGACCCTTCCCTCAGAGAACAGGAGTTGGTAAAGGGGCTGTGTCCCTCCACCTGCTGGGTCCCACATAAAGCGCACCAACTGATGGGAAGTGATTTCCAATCCCCAACCGTTTCTTTTATTGTTGGTTCCAGTCTCCTGCATCACAAATTGCATTGCCTATTAGCGTTACATTGATGACATTCAAAACAGCTGCAATTGCCTATAGCACAGCTGCCATGGCCCACTGACAGCTTCGAGCAGAAGGCGTGAACCCACCTTCTGATAAGCTTCGGGACAGGTAAATCGTCATGAAAGGAAAATGGACTTGTAAGTGCCCGCAAGATTCTCGGCATTGCATTTAACCACAAAGAGAAGCAAGGTGGGGGCAGCCAAGGGGAACCTTCTTTGAAAATGTGTTCAACTGAACAACAGAAAAGGGAATTGCCATCTCGGGAGAGGGGCATGACCCAGCTAGCTATAAGAAACCAAGAAATCAGACTGTTTGTATTGTCCTGGAATCGGGGGTCACAGCCTGGAGCTCAGGAGGCTGAGGAGGGGCAAGGTCCCACCGCAGAAGAAATGCAGTAAGAACTTACATGAGGAGAAAATCACAACAGAGCCTGGGCCACCAGATTTGGAGCTGATCGAGCCAACATAGGTTACTCCCATGATGTTGGATCCAGAAGAGTAATTTTGGAAGTTTCTTCCATTGAAAACAAACGACCTATTCTTTTTTCCCTCCAAACAGGCTGAAACTTAAAAGTGGGGTGAAACTGAAGTGGCTGCCGGCCGTGACGTCCACCTGCAGTCCGGACCCCTAATTTAATCGCTCAACTGCCACTCACTGAATGCCTCCAATACGCCAGGCACAAGGGTGCAACCTCCCCTCACCATGGTCACATTTGACAGGTGCACATGTCCTCTGTCTGACCAAAGTGTAAACTGAGGACCGGAGCCAGCAAGTGCCACCTGGCCAAAATCATACAGCTCCTAAGAGGTAAGGCGGGATTCAAACACAAGCTACCAACTGGAAAATCAAAGGGATTAGCTCTCTCTCTCTCTTTTTTTTATAATAGCATATCATTTCTGTCAGAGCCACAAAACACGTAATAAAATATAGCAAGAAAATAGGGCATATACCCAGTCCACTGCATCATCCCCTACTTTTTCTTTAATGTACATACACCACCAAATGATACTTGAATAAGGATCAGAGGTTAAGTAGGTTTTTCTTAGAAACCATATTTTCCACCACATTTCGGCAGCTCTGTTGAGGTATAATTATCAAACAGGAAAGGATGCATGTGTAAATCAACGTGTATAACATGGGTTTTGTGACCCCTCCGTAGACAAGAGCAGTGCCACCCAGCGGTCCAGTCCTATTGCTCAGTCACCATCGCACCTTCTTTCAACCTGGACTGTCCTTGCCCAGGGTTAACAAAGGGACCAGGATGGAAAGATCTGCAGAACCAAAGTTCTGGTGTGTGCAGACAGGTTCAGGCTTAATGCAACCGTCTTTCATGCTATTTCCAGTTTCTCTCTCTCTCTTCTTGTTATTTTTTGTTTGTTTGGACTTCGGTGGACTACAAAGTCTCAGAGGTGGGGGTGACTGCAGGGATCGCCTGGCCTAGGCCCTTTACTAACAGAGGAGAAAGTGAAGGCCTAGAGAGAGGTGATCAGAGGACAGACCTGGGACAGAAACGGGAACATGCAGTAGCGTGCCTCTTGGGCCTGACAGCTGTCCCTGCACTCCTGCCTGCCAAAAGGCCAGAACAGACGGGCTACTGGGGAGCGCAGAGGGTTTTAATCAAGAAGCTGAAGTAGATTTGCTTTTCCAATAATCCTCATATTAGTGTCATTTGAAAAATGGCCCTTTGTACACTTGTTTCTGTCGGCAGCGGGGGAGGCTGGGAGCCAGCCTCATTCCTGCAGGCTGAGTCTGCCCCTGCTGCAGGAAAAAAAAAAAAATAATAATGTAATTTTGTTTCAACACCTTGGGGAGGTCTCAAGGTCTCTCAGATAGAGAGGAAAACAAGAAGGGAAGACAGTCTACAAGGCTCCTCCTCTTCCCCTGTGCCGTGGCCCAGCGGCAGTAATTACCCAGATCAGGACTCATGTTTAAAAAGTGGCTTCTCGCTACCCGCTCCTCATTGCTTAGTACCCCCGGGGCTCCCGTTCGCTCCCTTGACAAGCAAACACAGGCTGGGTCCCTGCCGGGGTTCACCCCAGTGCTCCTCACGGTGGGTTATTGGACTCAAAACATTCAGCTTCCATGCCGCCCCTGAAATGAGCTTTGTACCCCTTCTGCAGGGGTGGAATGCAGCCTGCTGGGGGCTTCCAAGGAGGAAGAGCAAGATGACAGCAGTTTGGGGGCCACGGAGAGCCGTGCTAACAATTGTGGCCCAAGAATCATATTTACAGCGTTGGCTTATTAGGGACAAGCTGGTGCTACACACTATTCTACGTACTTCACCTGTGCGCACAGACCGGGTTCTCGCTTTAAGCTGGGTTCTGCTTTGTTCCCCTTCTAGGACTGAGGCAGCTGAGTTGCAGGGAAGGTGAGGAATCTCCCCCCAAATAGGCAACAGACAGACAGGTCATCATGGGTGGCTGGGATGAGGTCTTGGTCTGACTCCCCATCCCAGCTTCAGGATCACTCACTGAACTGTCAGCCGTCGGTGTGACTTGGCTCATTCCCAGAGTGAGCTTCTCTTATTCTCGTATTCTTGATCCCATTTCTGGCCCTACACCATTTACCCCTGAGTTCAGTACCCTCGCCATCCTTTGGCCTCTTGCCTTGGCAGAAATGGGCATTTTAAACCCTTTTCCTTCCCCATCTCTGATGTTACCCCGTCGACCCTTCCTAGAAGTTTAGACAGAGCTATGCCTACCCTTGTCCCCTCATTGGAAGCCTCTGGGGTGGGGTAGGGGTGCAAAGCCAAGGGGCAGGGTCTAGGCACACCATCACATACCACAGCTTCCCATGACATGGTTCACATGAGACAGCGTGAGTCTCTTGGCCAAAAGTAGGAGGCGCAGCGCCAGAGTGAGCCTCGGAGAATTCCGTCCGGTGAAGGTGAATCACGGGGTTCCTCCCAGACAAAGAGTCTCTTTTCGTGGAGACCTTTAGTTGAATACGTTAGGGCAAATGGACGTTTCGCTGGTGAATTGCAGACACTGTGGTCAATTCGACAGGTTGTGCTACTCATGGTTCTGGGCAGTTCTGGGGATCCTGCAAACTGGGCCCCCCTAGATGAGGCGCCTGCTGTGGCTTCCCCTGGTCCCTCCTAGATGATGGGCGCAGGGTGAATGGTGACCCCTCTGATCACACCGTGACGTAAGCTTAGGCACCTGTTGCCCATTCTCATGCTCCCCGGGGTGGGGGAGGGGCTCTGGCCGCACATCCGCTTGTCGCCCTCTCACCTCCATCTCAGCAACGTGCCACGGGCCACCTGAGCTCCTCCCTGTCCACGCTTGTCAAAGAAGAAAGTCGCAACCATGTAATTATGATATCCCGGAGGTAATTTTAACCATAAGTCATTATTCTAAACCAGCCAATGCAGTCCCCATTTGCCGACACAAGGAAAGGATTCTCACTAGCCTGAACTCACTGTCAAACATGCCAGGAGAAATAAAAAGGTGCTAATGCAATATAACCCAGAAATAGAAAATACGATTAGAGGCGACACTTGAGATTCAGGCTGTGGGGAGTGGGAGGGTGACGGCCCAGGGTTTAGTTACCAGCTGAGCGGTCAGGCAGACAGCCTCCCAGGTCATTAATACTGGAACCTTCATTAAGCCAAGTGGATAAAATGAAAGGGGGCTTGGTGAGGATTTACTTTTCCCTGAAGGCTGGCTGTCTCTGAAGGGCATTTGGGACTGGAGATGAGGCAGGGGCAGTAGGCCCTGCAGTGGGGAACGGAGATCCCAGAGTTGTGTCCCTCTGTCTTCTCCGAGAGCCTGCTGAGGATGGCGGGGTGGGGAGAGCCTGCTCCTGGCTGTGGGCCTGGTGTCCCTGAAGCGAAGCCATGTCCTTTGAAACAGCATGGAGGCTCCATGGCCATACAGGCAGAGGGGGCATCCCACATCAGGCCTGGGAGACTTCGGACACACCTGAGTCCTGACTTCAGCCAGGTAGCCAGGGTGGCACCGGGTAGTTCGGGTGGAATGATGGAAAATGGCCTGGCTTTGAGCAGAGCTGGGTAGTGGGAAGTGGCTGCCTTTGGTGGCTTCTTGTTGCTGCTTTTCGGAGTCCTCCCTCTGCCTCTGGCCTTCCCTCAGCCCACCTCATGTGACCAGGGCCTTTGTATCAGCTGGTTGTCACAAGAAGTGGAACACATACACTCCCTCGCTGTCATGAAATGGTTAGCGTTTAAAGGTGTGAAACAGTCCCCGCAGGAATGTTTATAGTTTTAGAAAAACATTTTCCCTACTTTCTTTATTGTGATACAATACAAATGACATAGAATGTACTATCTTAAGCATGTTGAGGTGCTGAGTTCAGGGACATTAAATACCGTCACAGTGTCATGCAACTGCCGCCACCATCCATCCACTGAGTTCTTTTCATCTTGGAAAACTGAAAGTATCTATGAAGCTGTGACTCCCATCTCCTCTTCCCCTCCCCTGGCAACCACCCCTCTACTCTCCACTGCTGTGAATCTGCCCAGTCTAGGAATCTCCTATTACTGGAATCACATAATACTTGTTCTTCTGTGTTGGGCTTATTTCACTCAGCATAATGTTCTCGAGGTTCACCCATGCTGTAGCATGTGACAGCACTTTCTTCTTTTTTTAAATCCAAATAACATTCCAATGTATGTTTACACCACAGCTTGAAGCTAAAAAGACTCACAATCCCAAAGGAATATGCTTTACCCGATGGAATGCAGGTGCTGTGCATGGTCAGTGAAGAGAGAAGAAATTGGCCTTTTCTTTTCCCTGTTCTCTGGACTCAGAGGTGGGGTCAGAAACCAGAGGTTGGGGTCCCATCCTGCCCCTGCTCCAGGATGAGACATCTTCCTTCCTTACACCCTCCTTCCTCAGCAGAGGCTGGATTTATAGTATACCTGCCTGCGCTTACCCTTCAAGGCCAGGAAGAGGGTGACAAAGTGTGTGGAGATTCTTGAAGGAAGACATGGAGTCAAATTTGCTTTGCATCATGGTTATAACCTCAGTGTTTCCGAATGTTGCGGACTTTGCAGAAGCCAAATCACTGGAAACAAAGGGTCTCCTCTGGGCCCCTCAACTGGGCAACAGCTGAGGTATAGCAGAGAATGGGTTTTGATTTCACTCCCAGGAAGAAACTGGTCCAGAGAGGGCCTGTGACCTTTGCTGGGTCACTGCGTCAGGTAAGGGAAGGCATCTCCTCCATTGATTTTGCAGGTCAAAGCTAAAGACCGCGTGGTCCTCCCTGAGAGCCAGTGGTGATGTCTGGGCTGGAATCTTGTTGGTGTAAACTCAGTAACACCCTGTCAGAAGAAAAGCTGATTCTGGCTTTTGCTGAGACAAGCCTTTCACATCCAACACCCATGGACCCGGTGTCCGAAGTCATGCTGCTTCCCAACACGTGGCGCCCGACCAGCAGCATTGGCGTCACCTGGGAGCCTATGGGGATGCAATCTCAGGTCTCAGTTCAGACTTGCAGACCTCGGATCTGAATTTCCACACCTTCTCCAGGTGAGCCTTCCATGGACGCCTGACATGCACCAGCCGGAAGGCTGGGATTAGTCCTGGAAGAGATGACTGCCGCTCAGGCTCACTCACGCAGGCCTCAGTTAACTTCTTTGGTGGAGGAGGAAAAAAAATCATCTCCTGTGCTGCTTTTCACGGGTGCCTGGAGGATCAAATGCCACAATAAATGGGAAATGGCGGTGAGAGGACAGAGTGCCTGGGAAATGCATGGCGTTTTCATGCTTTTTGGCAGCTGGCCTGTGCCCACCCCTTTACTTTAGCAGGGAGTCCTCTTCATCTCTCCAGCCAAATTAATCTATTTCTCTGCTCTTGCTCCTACACTCGCTTTGAAACAACATCAATTTTAGTTGCTTTCATCCAAACAGCAAAGTGTATGTGAATTCACAGTATTGCCGTCAGTGAGATTCTCTTCATGCCTCCATTTTTATTTCACTTCTTTCTTTATTTTTTTGACTCCCATTTGCCCGGTGCGGAGGAGATTAGCGTGGTGTTCAGCCACCGCTTATGCCTCTGAGGAGCAGAGCTGTCTGTTTATCTCTTAGAAGCAGACGTTTGGATTTTATCCCAGGGGGAATTTATCAGGGTGTTCTGAGCTCATTCATTCATTCCTTCCCATCTTCCGCCCCATCCCACCCCACCCCCCACTCACATGGTTGCATGTCCGTGTGCTGCGCTGTATATTGGGAGGCTGTTTTCCATGGAGAGCCATTTTGGGATTCTTTGACATTCTTCCCTCTAAGCACATTTCCTGAGCTGGGTTTCCTTACGCCTCAGTGACAGCCTGGGTTGGCTCCCATCCTTCTTTCATATCTACCCAATGCATGTGGTCCCAGAAATTCTTTTATCTGGTCTGGCATTTTCGGAGCCACTCTGGTGTTGCTCTTTTCTTCCACCCAGGTGCCTGAGCTACGATGCTCGGCAGGGCTCAGAGAAAGAGCCTCTGTCTGTTTGTTGAGTCCGTTTTTCTGTCTTTTTCAGCACGAGTGCATGTGAGCATGTGATTAACCATGCACAGCTCTCACCTCGGAAGCATTGCAGAAGTGTGTTAAGTGGTTGTCTTATACAGCAGTGATTGAGTCGTGTATTTTTGTCACCATGCACGGCTTTCTGTTTAGTGAGCAAGCATGAGCATTCCTACACCTGTGTTGTTTCATGTACGTTCATGGAGCCAGTTGTACGGAGCCTGTGCTAGGTAGAGGACACTAGGGAAATGCTGTGTGATAAACAGTGGTTGTTGAGGGAAAGATGCTGGCTTTCCTTTCAAGGACTTTCAGTTTCCTAAAAAAAGATGAAGCACTATCTACTATTGTGAACTTTAACACACAGCAGGATGTGATAAGGGTCATGCAAACACCCACACACACCCCGCCACACACAGATAAATGAGATTAGAGAAGCATAACTTTGCTTTCAGCTGGGGACCAAGGAATGCTTCCAGGAGGAGATGGGATTTGCATTTCTGCACTCGCAGGCCCATGAGTCCCCGGAAAGGAGGCCAGAGGATGGAAATGGTCGTGCACTTTGAATAACAAGTTGTTCCATGTGGCTGGAACGCTCGGGGCGGGCGAAGGGATTGGCGGGAGATGTGGCCAGTTTTTGTTAGATTGTGAGGGCCGGTGGCTATGGATTGGGTCATTTATTTTTGGACCAAGCAACTGAGGAGACAAAGGAGTTTTTCACACAGGTAGATAGGCCGTCAGAGAGGTGCTTTTGGAAGATCACTCTGGCAGGGATTTGTAAGAGGAATTAGAGATGTGGAAGATCAGAGGTATCAAAAAGCCATTAAGAGGCTACTACAGTAACCTAAGGGCAGATGATGAGTGTACGAACTGGGTGTCGGTAGAGGCAGAAAAAAGAAATAGCATGGAGCCCGCATTGACAAACCTCAAAAGTATATTAGCTGTGGAGTGGAAGAGGAAGGAGGATGAAGGGAGTTTGGGGCCAGAGATGAAGCAGGTGTCATAACAGACACAGGCAATATCCTGAGAAGCTTGTTCCTTTTTCATGAGCTATAAGAGAAACAGTGATGTCAGATGGGGGTGTGTTGAGTTTAAAGTACTGGTGGGCACATGCTGATGGAGAAGCTCAGGAAGGTACTGGACCTTTGGAAGAGGTTCTTGGGCTTAATTTCAAGTCCGAAGTTAAATTTGATCATTATGTTTATGGAGGTGATGGTTGAAGCCTTACATATGAATGCAATTGTATGGGAGAACAAACAGAGAAAAGATTAAATATCTATATTTAGGAAGAAGGAAGAGAGAAGGGAGAACAAGGAGGGTCTCTAGCTGGCATGAGCAAACACATACAGTTTAGAGTAAAATGCTCACACATCCTAATGATTGGTAGGCTCGATTCCACGCAGTTGAAAGAAAATAGGAAAAGTAATGTTTCAGTAACTAAGGGAAGTGGGATGATCAATATGAAATTCAGGAGCAGAGCTATGCAGGCAGATGGATAAGTAGCTGGTTCTGTAGGTGGGGGTGGTATGCTCACAGGGGTACAAGCACATGCATGCATGTGGATGTCCGTCAGCGTGTTTGGAGGCACAACAATTAGATAAGCAGGGAATAGGAAAGACATGCTGTGAAACTGTTAATGGGGAGAGAGCGGTATGTGAAACCATCGTGTCAGAACAGACGAATATGGTTGTGTTTTGTTGATTCCTCTGACCCTGAATTTGGTTCTGAACCTGTTTGGTGTACTCAGCTAATTTTGCTTTATTTTAGGCACCTGGTCTTTTATTACTGATGAAATTGTCAGGTCACTTGCTTTGCCCCAGTTCTCATATCATGTCAATGAGAACTTTACAGTGATTAGGCTCTTGATTATGAAATTCACTTTACATAGAAAGCTGATTGGAATATTTAGCTTGTTCCAGCCAATATACTGAATGGCGGGGATGATGCCTTACTGTCCGTTTGAATTATTCCTGTTAAAGAGGAGTGGCTGTGTCCTCTTTATTGTTCTAGGTTAGGAATCTCCGTGCCTGAATTTAGTCAAATACACAACTTGCATCGAAGGTGGAAGGTGAAGAGTGTATTTTTTGGGACAAGAAACCAAGGCAAAAGATCATTATCAGCAACAAATAGGGTAATGGACCTGATTCTCAATAATGTCCCATCAGTTTTCTTCTGTTCCATCTGATGTCAAACTCTTCAATACTCCCATTTTCTTAAAATTTAGTTAATGTTATTTTCTCAGAGCCAAATCCCAGTGAGCACTGGCTTGGAGGATGTAACTACATTCAATGCTTAAATGTCACAGCTCCAAAGATGACAAGAGAAGGAAAGTGGGTGAGGTGATTTGACTATATGTTGGTAATGTGCATGTTATTATCATACTTAGTATTATTTATTTAACACCTTTTACTGTGTTCACATGCCTCTGTCTGCAAGCCTCCCTCCCTTCATTTCTTCCTTTTTTCCTTAATTATAAGACAGTGTGTTAAAAATGTTGGTCCTGAGATCTCATTCCCATTCATAGAAAAACTAAATCCTAAGAACCTTGATTTTTTTTTTTTTTCTTTCAGGGACTTTTTCATGAATTCCTACTTGATTTCCCTTGTGGAATGGCAGATCACATGGTGTGAGCATGTGTGTGTGTGTGTGTGTGTGTGTGTGTGTGTGTGTGTAGATGATGAAAACAGGCTTTTCTTTATAAGGTATGGAATAGGTGCAGTATTGCACAGCCGTCTGGCTACTAATAGAATTCATCTATCAGAAGTTACTTTTCTGGATTCCAGACTGATTAGCAGATGCAAATCCTGCACTGCACGCTAATGATGCTAAACCACGAAAGTGTGTGCATCTCTAGATGGCATGTACGTGCGGGCACACACACGCATACACACTATTTTCACGATAATCCACATACATTCGTATCCTCATAGATTCACTTCTACAGGGTTGGAAATCCTTCTGTTTGCAGTTTAAAAACTAGTTAGGCAGCCATTATTTAATAACATGAAAGGAGTTTCTGAGGGACCAAACAATAATAGGGGAGTTGGAAGCTGAGGGCTCTATTCCGGGTGGGGAAGAAGGAGGCTCCAACAGCTGCGGAAGGAAAACTGGCCATTCCCGCCATCTTTCTTTGGGCACCCAGGGGTTCTCCTTCAAGGGCACATGCAAATGGCAACAAACAAACAAACAAAAACAAAAATGAGGCTTTCTTCCAGGATTAGTCCCCAACCCTTCTCCAATGTAATTCTTTTAGTAGTTCAAGCCCCAGTGAAGAGTCTGTCCTCATTTGGTTGTGTAGCTATGTCCCCAACTCCTTAGGTAGGTGAATTTCTGAAGTCAGACCCAGAAGGCGGGTTTCATGGCCCCTCCCTGCTGGGAAGGGAAAGCCATCCCCGCTCCCCGCCACCCCACCCTTGTGGTTGGCTGCTCTGCTCGGGTTCACGCTACCTCCTCTGGTCAGCCTCCAGCCCAGGTGGCCGGTGCCCCAGGACCTCCATAGGCCAGACAGACAGCAGTGACTGTCTGTGCAACCTCAGCTCCTCATCCTGTCTTCGTCCAGACCAATTAGTGAAGACAAAGAGCACATCCCATTCTGGTCTTGTGCAAAGGAAGGCCCCAGATGCAGAAGTCAGGTGAGTATGGCATTTCGCCTTCAATCAGGGACACGTCCTTCTCACAGACATGCAGTTCAGAAGAGAGACCCACCCCCAGCTCTCCTGTCCCTTCTTTCTTCAGCCTCTGCACCTCTACCCACACCTTCCTTCCCTTCCAAGAGGGGAGGTTTGGGGTCTGAAATGATGGGGACTTAAGGATGAGTTTGCTGCCAAAATAATTTATTCTGAGTATGGGTCCCCACTAGCCATCCTCGCCCTGCGTCTTTTGTCTCCCTGTCGGCCCCTCTGTTTTTCTCCTGGCCAGCCTAAGGTAACATGGTCTTTACAAAAGGGAACACAACAAGGCACTGTCCTTCCATACAGCTGGTGCCAGGGCCCAGGCCTGAGGCTTCCACACCTTTTCCTGTGACCCGGAGTCCCCTTCGCACTTTCACACACTCATCATCCTAACAGTCAGTCCGCAGGAGCACTCAGCAGGCCCCACACTCAAGTTAGGCGCTACTGTGATGCAGCCAACCCAAACTAATGCACTCATTAATGCAAGCACTGATTCTTGGCTGAGGGAGATCATGCCCATTCTTCAATGGGATAGCCTACAACCATTCACGCCTTTCAGGGGAGATGAAAGGAGACTAGACATCCTCCAGCCAACAGGAGGATCATTCAACACACTCCGCGTGAGAGTGGAGAAGTGAATTGGGTGTCTGGTGCCACGGGGTTCACAAAGCATCAGATGAGCTGACTGACCGTGGCTCTATGGCGGAGCCGTGGGGGTGGGGTGGTCAGGGAGGAAGATATTTTCAAAGTAACAGTGTGAGGAAGAACCTCTAGTGTTGGAGCTGCCCAAAGAGTCCCTGTTAGGGGGAGTGTCTGGACACAGGCCACATGGTCAGTTGACAGAGGCATGTGCACCAGCTGAGTGAACTTCCAGGCTTGGAGTCTGACTATAATAGCTCACAACCACTACTCAATCCGAATACAGACGCACACCTGCCACTCCTCTCCAGGGTCGTCATACTTACTCCAAATGAGTCCTGAGGATGAAATTTCCACTCCCTGGCATTTCAGGTCCATGCGGAATGTATGCCAATAGCCAAGATTCTGATCTTTTCTAAGACAAACTCACAGAAAGTATTTGCCAGACAGCCAGACCAAAAATTAGGTAAGCTGAGGTGGGGCATGATCCAGTAAGCTGCAAAGGCTCACCTTCGTTAGTTCTGCGTTCCAAAGATGGAAATCGATGTGCTTAGCAGCAATTCACAGCAATTAGTCTTTGTTCCCAGATGTTCTCAAAGAATTACTTCAAGAAGCTCAAATAAATATTTTTAGAAAAGAGAGCAAATTTGTATTACTTAACCCGAGAATGCAAACAAGTGTAATTAAAGTGAATACCCATAAATAAAGTAAATGCATTAGTTAGGAAATGAATTAATTAGTGTTTAATTACTATCAATTACCAAAATCACTACAGAATTACTTGTAGAATGGATTGAATCTCCTGCTCCTATTAATAATTTCCATTGCTAATTGTATGCAATTGTATTTTCTTTTCTTTGGGTGCATCTTAGCAGCGCTAATAGGAGGAAGGAACAGAACAGTGAGCAATGACAGGAAGATTATTTTGTTTGGTGGCAAACAAAAAATGATTTGAAAAATATCTGCCTGATGGTCAAAAGCCAATACGGTTGAGAAGGGTACACCAGAAGGAGGCTGTTCCCGTGACATGGGGCTACTGCACTATCCATGCCAGCTGACATCTGTGGTAGGGTCTCAGGTGGGGAGGGGTGTGTGTGTGTGTGTGTGTGTGTAAAGTGGAAGAAAGTGGGTGTTAGGAGATTCCATGTCTGAGCTCACATCCGCCAAGCTTTGAAGAGAACCCACAAGGTGATGGGCAGAGGATTGTCTTGACACACTAGGCTTGCCAGGTGACATTTACCTGGAGGACACAGTCCACCATCAGCTGCCTCTCGGGTGGGGAGTCCATCTCTGGTGTCACGGTCCCTAACAAGCATCACACCAGGTCATGAAGAAGCAAATGCACATAAATGGGAAACTAAGGGTAAAAGAAGTCCCTCTGAAGAGGCCCATGCTGCCCACCCATGGTCATTCTCTTTCTCCTGTTGACGTACCATCCTCTTTCCCTTCTCTGCCCTTTTTTCCTGTCTCCTGGGAACCCAGGCCCGCAAGCTAGGCTGCTTAGGTTTAATTTCAGCTTTCTCCACCTGTGTGACCTTGGCCAAGCTGCTTAACCTCTCTGTACCCCAGGTTCCCCATTGTGGGAGTTCAGATTGGGGCCTGATACATAGTGACCTCTGTCTCTATTATATTTGATTACTCTTGCTGCCACATATTTCTTCGAAGGGGACAGAGCTTGCTGGGCAGCATACAGGGTGGAGGTGAACTAGTTGGGGGAGTGGTGGAGCGATTTGGGAGGGAGTGGTCTTTCGGTGGTCACTCTGATTGCCTGGGGGCAACGTGGGCTCTTGCAGGAGGGGCAGTGGTCAGAGAGCCTGTTTGCCTGTCCCCAATCACACCCCCACCTCTCTGGGATGCTATTCGCAGGCCCCTGCTTTGTGGAATGAGTCAGAGCCTCTGCTGGCTGGCTGGCTCCGTGCCTCAGACCTTCCCACACACTCGCCCCCTCCACTTGCACAGAGGCTGTGCTTGGCTCCTCGGCAGGGCTGTGGTTTGTTCTTCACAGCCCAGCTGAGATTTCTCCACTCTGCCACCTCTGTCATGGCTCCAAAAGAGGTTAGTGTCCTTACGCACAGGAGCGTCACCTCCTCCAGCCCATGGGCATTCACTGAACACTCTGTTGCTGAAGGCGGAAGCAGATCCCAGGTTGCTTTCAAGAAGCTCAGCTCTTTGAGCATTACGTTGCCATTAGACCAAAAGCCAGAGCGACCAACCCTAGGAAATATAAAACTGGAAGTCCCTTTTCCCTGGACGGCTGCTCCATGACCTTACAGAAGCAACAGCAGTGATTCTGACGCTGGCCCCAGGCACAACTGCCGTAGGGTCAACGGAGCCAATTGCTAGAAAGTTTTCTGTGGTGCATGTCATTTTACTTCCCACCGTGAGCTCATTCATTCATTCATTCATTCAGTGTTTATGGAGGACAGAACATCAGACAGGAAATATTCTCTGCCCTTCAGTGGATGCTAAAATGGTGCCATACATGTGACATATTTGGAAGACGGTAAGCTAAGTGGGTGGACGGTCAGGGCCACCTCCAAGAAAGGGGGCACCTTTATCCTCATTTACCAGGTAAGGAAGCTGAGTATCAGGGCAGGCACGTTGTTACGGATCACACTGAGCAAGCAGGTGATGGCAGAACTGAGATTCCAATCAGGGTCTGTACGGCTCTGGAAATATTGGCTGTTCAATCACATCGCATTCTCTTTTGTTCCTTCCAGCTCCTCTTGAAGGAAAATTGCCCCACCTCCTGTGTTCCCTGTCCCCCAACATTTGCTGCCACCTGTAGCAAAAGGCAGAGACCTGGGTTTGGCTCCGGACGCCACCTCATTTGGTGTGTAGCCCTGGGGTACGCTGCTCAGCCTTTCTGAAAGTAAAATGCAACACCTGCCACAGAGCTGTGGTGGGGATCACAGAAGAAAAAGGGAAGGAAGGGAGCTGTTGTTCGCAGGGAGGGTAGCCGGCTCCTGGTTCATGGTAATTATTCACTAGATGGAAGGTAGTATCATGACTGTGGACGCTAGCCTCCCTTTCAGTCTTTGCTGATTGTTACAAAGCCAAGCCAACAGGCCTGCTGCAGAGGAGGCACTGGCCAGAGTTGCATTTGCGTTTAAGATGAAGATACTTGAAGATGAAAACAGCCACCGCCCCTGGGCGAGGGCAGCCCTCTCCATCTTTCTGTGCCGGAGGACACAGACGCTGGACACACGCTTGCCAGGGGCCAGCGAAGGTGGATGGAGGTGTTTCCAAGCTTTCTGAAAGCTCAGTGAGGGGACACCATCGTCACAGAGCCAAGGCAACGGATTGGATCTGCCATTTGTGCAAGAGCCTGCAAGACACCCCTAGGATTAGAGTGTTTGAGACCCCAGGTTCCCATCTTCACACTGTGTCATCCTTCTGCGCTGACTAGAAAGAAAATAAGCCCCAGGAAGAAACTTGTCCTTTGAAGTCAGACTGAGTTGCCCTAGAGCATGCCTTACCACCCCCCCCCCCAGCCCCCCCTGCACTTCCAAACCCTTTCAGTTCAAGCCTTCTCATCAGGGAGGTTCCCTTACCCTTGCAGGTGCCCCTGCAAATTGCAAAGCAGCAGCGGTCCTTAGTTCCTTAGTTCTCATCTGTGAAACCAGCAATTTAATACCAGCCTGGATCTCCCCTTCCCAGTCCAAGGCCCTCCTCGGAATGATCGAATTTCACCAGCGCAATAAACCAAAGGGCTCCTGCTGAATCAGGCCCTAGACTCCCAGGCCTGGAGCTCAAGGTACCGGCTCTTCAGTGGCAGACGCGGTCCCCACCACAGCTGTCCCCTCCCTGCCACTGCGGTTTCCACAGCCTCGCCTACTGAGGAGCAGACTCGAGGCCTTGCCTCCTTTCCAGACTCAATACCCAGCGTGACCGTGGGCCCTCATTCACAAATCCTGGAGCAGTCAGGCCTGCTGTTTCTCTGTAACGGCACTGGGCGTGTGTAGTCAGCTCAGCTGTGTTCAGCGTCGACAACAAATGAGCCCTGACAGGCGCAGCTCTGTTGGGCATCGTCCCACAAAGCGAAAGGTTGCTGGTTCAATTCCTGCCCAGGGCATGTGCCTGGGTTTCAGACAGGTCCCTGGTCAAGGCACACCAGTGATTGATGTTCCTCTCTCACATGGATGGTTCTCTCCCCCTCTTTCTCCTTCCCTTCCTCTCTCAGAATAAAGAAATAAAATCGTTTTAAAACCTGTAACAACAAATGAAGCAACCTGCTGGTGGGGGTGGAGGAGACGTAGAAAATAAAAGCTTGGAGCCTGGGGAAAGTGCCCCTCCGTCCCTCCTGGCTCTTCTTTCAGGGACAGCAGGGTAAGGACAAGTGCCTTCTTTCTCCAGAAGTCAAGAGAAAGCCATTACTAGAGGCAGGAGCAGCCCATGTAAATAAGGGAGAAGCATAACACTGTCATAAATGTGTTTTCCATGCTCCCAGCTTGTTTTTCTTGGCTCCCCTTCCCTTCCTTCCATAGAGCTCAGATTCTCTTTCTCTGAGTTGCACCCTTTTCCCCCACTTTGCACCCTTTTTCCTTATACAAAGCAGTGAGAGGCACCTCCAGTGGTACCTGCCCATTCCCCTCGGGCCTCCGGGGCCAGCACGGGGCCCAGCACGGGGTCTGCCTTGCAAATACCTGTTACAGGAAAGGGACTCTCTTCTCAAAGCCTCCAGTCCTTACATCCCCAGTACATATAAACAAGTGATCGCAGGTTAGATCTTTACCTCTCCCTGGGCCATCTGTCGCTTGAAAACGAATCAAAGCAACATGGGAGAGAACCCTCAATTAAACTAAGTGGAGAAATTGCAGAACACATCGGATCCTTTCCTCTGAGCACAGGACCTTCTCCGTCCCCAGAACCCCAATCGCTGAGGCCAGTGGTGTGCCAGGGTCCCTGGAAGTGGGCAGTGTGGCTGCGTTTGAAGGGAGCAGCTGTCAGTTTAATGCATGTGAGACCGCTCCTCCAGGGACAGGTGGAAAGCTTACCCTTCGTTCTGTGCTTCCTGAGACCATTCCATTTAAATGCAGATTGGGAGCCTTCCTTCCCTTAAAGGATCACAGAGAAGACAGAGCAAAGTTGAAATAATTCCCTTAGAGAGAAAGGGGACAGTTTGGTTCTCATTTCCAGTCACTGCAGTATTCCCGCCCCGACTGTCCCCCACACTCCTTAGGCAGTGTTCTTGCCCAGCACCCCAGTGTTTTGCATCAATAGCCTGCTTTGATTACACAAATCCTCTGAGCAAAGCTAGTATTGTCATATTTACAGGGAAATGATCTTCCTCCATCCCTGTCTGCACCTGACTGCAGCCCTTTTATACTGAGTCCCAGGTAAGATGAAAGGCCATGTTGCGGGCAAGTTAACAGGTGGGGGCTGAGATCATTAAGAAGATCAGCCCTGGCTGGTGGCTCAGTGAATAAGGCCCCGGACTGTGAACCCAAAGGTTGCTGGTTCGATTCCCAGCTCAGGGCACATAACCAGGTTGCAAACCAGGTCTCCAGCCAGGTCTGTAGCTGGAGGCAGGTGAAAGGCAACCCTACATTGATGTTTCTGTCCTTTTCTGCCTCTCTCCCTTTTTGTCTCTCTGGAAATAATAAATACAGTCTTAAAAAAAAAAAAAAAAAAAAAAAAAAGACCTTTCCAGGTTTTGATTTTCTAGGCACACTTGAAAAACCCCTTAGGTCTGAAGAGCTGACCAAAACAAAGAACGCCAGCTTGGGGAAAGCCCACCTTGCTTCTGTTGCCTGAGAATCCAGGCTCTGTTTTTGGTTCCCCCTTGATCTTGCACCGATTTCCAAGGGCTATTTTCACACTTGTTAGGGGCTAGCAAGGCTCTTTGGTCCATTGTCTGTCTGCCAGGGGCTGGTGAAGATTTTGACGGGAGTTGGGCCCCTACCTAAGCCATCCATGACATGCTGCTGTGACTCTCGGCTCACGGCTGCCTACCATGTCAGAGCTGGACAGGCGTCCAGGGGTTGAGTCAGACCAGGTTACCCTTACATCTCTGCCTCTCGCTAGCCTCTCTCTGCGGGAGGAACCATAACTCATTTCCTGGAAAATACACAGTTTTTAATGAGGCCCCTCCCCAAACAAAGTCCTTCCCTGATTGCTCTCCAAAGCAGCAAGAAGAAAAAAGGGTCAGGACTCTGAGAAAGTGCAAAAATAAAACCCTTCCTACTCCCATCTCCCTCTGTCCCAGTGGCTTCGGGCTCTTCTTGGGAGTGTGACACTGAAAACAGAAATAGCTGCTAGAAGACTTCAGGCAAGTTCATGGATAATGGAGCCAAAAAACGATTACTAAAGGGAAAGTCAGGGAAACTCAGAGCTTCATTTCTAGATGGGTCGTGCAAAGAACACTAAAAAAGGGTGGTCAGAGTGCTTGGGTTCTGGTAGTGGTTTAAACCTGACCTGGCTTGAGGATCCTAACCAATCCACTTTGCTTCTCTGGGTCTTCGTTTTTGCGTCCGCGACATGAACGGGGGCAGTCTACACGGTTTTGTACCTTTCCTACCCTAATGATCCCAGAATCTGAGATGTGTACGTGTGTGTGTGTGTGTGTGTGTGTGTGTGTGTGTGTGTACAAAACACTGAATTGTTGCTGTAGGGGAAAAAGAATTTTAATCCACCTTCTTATTTCCGTGGCTGGTGCCTTTGGATTAAACAACAAAAGACAGCTTACAAGAAGAAATGCATCACATTTTATTACTTTCACGTGCACATGGGAGCCTGCCTAGGAAAGATGAAGACCCCAAAGAGCAATTAGCACTGAGAGCACATATACCTTTTTAACAAAGAAAAATAAATTTGTGGAAACGTGACAAGACAAAAAGGGAAAGGGTTTCAGCTTCTAGGGGTGGCAAATTGTGGGGCAGTGACTAGGAAATAGGAGGCAGACCCCCAAAACTGGAATTTATTTATAAAAATTTGTGTATTTATTCTTGCCTGTTTAACCTTCAACCACCTTCAAAGTATCCTCCATTTGATGCAGTTTTTACCTATTGAGATGTTTTCCCACTGCTCAAAACAGTTTTTGAACTTGTTGATTTTGATACCTTTTAGTGCTTCTGCAGTTTTCTGTTTCACCTTTTCCACACTGGCAAAATGTTTCTCTCTGAGGACTTTCTTCATCCTAGGAAACAAACAAACAAACAAAAAAGTTAATAGGGAGGGTGGAACATGGGGGTCATACCATTTTTGGTCAAAAACTGCTGAGTACTCAGTGTGGGCAGGTGTGCTCATATATCACCTATTAGGAAACGGGCAAACTCATTGAAAGAATCTTCCAAAAAAGTTCACTGAAGCTGAATGCAGCCTCTCACAACAACACCAGCTGGTGCACTGACACAGGTGGGTTTCTAGAACACTCACCTAGTGAAGGAAGACTTCCAGATGATAATTCTGGTTTGGGGTGTTCCCCTCATAAATGAGGGACACGAATGGAAAATCGGGGTTAGTTTAGTTGTTCTATTTGTACAGATCCATTTCAGCATCAGTTCCCAGTCCCTGGTGATAAGAATGTTCTTCTCTCCCTGGTCCAGAGAAGGACATTTCTTGTGGAAAATTTCATGTCCTGCTTTAGGGAGAAGGATGGAGGGCAGAGAGCCCTCCTTGCACCTGCCGTTTCTCAAACTCCTTACACTCAAAATGATTAATAGGGCAAAAGTGGTGACATTCTTTGAACTTCTTCCCTGCCCTCTTCCTCTGCTCCCAGAGGAATCCAAAGGCCTGAGAAGCCCAGCAATCAGACAGGGCTTTCTGTGAATCTATTCTTGCTTTCCATTCTTTTCCTCCCTTTATCTAGATACACAAACATCAGACTTGTGAAGCAGAGGAAGGAGGAGGAGGGAAGAAAAGTTTCTGAAATGCTTATTTGGACAGTGCCAACATATCAAAAGAGCATTTGACACAAATGGGGTATCTAGTTACCATAGGTTTTATGAAGCTCATTCAAACAATGCAATAAAAAAATCAAATAATGAATCATTCATGGAGATGCAAAGGATCTCTCGCATTCTCATTCTTTTATTCTCTTTGCTATCTCAGGAGAGAAAAAAAGAAATGGAAATTAGAACAAGAAATAAGGGAATATTACAGACAAGAAAAGGAGTGATAGTAAGAAGGATGAGAAAAGATCCAAGGCTAAGAGAAGAGCATAAACGAAGGCCACATACCTCTAACAAAATACAAAATTGATGAAAAAGACATAGAAGAAAATGTCCCTGGGAATGTAGCTTTAAGAGAATGGCAGGGAGGGAGAACTGTAGGGAAAGAGAGGGTAGTGAGATGGGTGACAAGGGACACCAAGTTCAAACTCTTCTGCCTCGTGATTTCGCTGAAGGCAATTGGAACTGGGGAACTGGGTCTTTGGCCAGGCGGGCACCAGTGTGGCCAAGCAGGGTGTGGTGTTCCCAGGACAACTGGGATAGTCTCCATGCTCCGAAGCAAGCCTCCTATCCAGAAGGTAGCTCTGCTTCCACAATGTGGTTCAATCTCCGCTCAATGTGATGCTGGACATCCTTTTTCCAGGCTGCGTGCCAAAAACCATGTGATCTGGGTCCCAGGCCCAAGTGTTCTTGTCTTTACAGCAAACCGTGTGGGCAGTTCAGGGTCTGTTTCAGACTGATCTGACCTTGAATTGGACCCTTGTTGCTGTTTGACTTTTAGGCCAGGAGGTTTCCTCCTTGATCATGGAAGGATGACAATACTGTCTACTCTGTAAGGACTGAGTGAGACAACGTGGCAGGGTTTAATGCAGAGAGGTGTTCAGTATCCCTGGGTGGCCTTCTTCCCCCAAGCTGGGTCAAGCTACCAAGATAACAACTGTTTAAATATATACTGGTACCCAGAGCTGCTATGTGCTCACCAGGGCCCCAATGGCCTCCTATAGAATTTGCATCCATTATCACTAAGTGCCTCTGATTATGTATATGTGTTGTGAAAGGATGAAAGGCAGCTTCCCCGCATTAGTGGGAGGGTCCCTGGTGAAAGTTTCATAGCCTATGAGCTCTTACATGTATTTGCTGATCATAACATTGAGTGGTTCTCAGAAGTGGCGTTGGTAGGTATCCTCCCTGTGACCCAGGCATCAGAGACACACCTGTTGCTCACAAAGTGCAGAGTCTGACCAACATCCTTCCCTCCCTTCAAAAATCTTCTTGTAACCTGTTTTGACTCCTTTCTTCAGAGGTGACAGGTTTGAGCAAGAAAGAGACAGAGGCACATCATGTAGAAACTATGTCATCTCTTACATTTGCCTTTTGTCCTTTCTCAAGAAGCAGTGGGCACATGTACATCTGGCAAAATAACATTGGGACAGAAACATACGCTCTGCCTGTGCCTGCTGCTGGGCCCAGAAGTGGCCAACAGGGAGCAAAGGAAAGGCAGAAGTAGGCCCTCCCCTGGGAAGGAGTGGAGAAGAAAAAGGTCAGAGAGAGAACGAAACTTAGCAGGGACATGTATAGGATGATACATGATATATATATATATATATATCTCCTGCAAGTATTGAGCCAATGTCAATATAATTAAAACAGTTTGAGCCCTGGCTGGTGGCACAGTGGATAAAGTGCCAGCCTGCAAAGCCAAAGGTCACTGCTTCAATTCCCAGCCAGGGCACATCACCAGGTTGCAAGCCAGGTCTCCAGCCAGGTCTGTAGCTGGAGGCAGGTGAAAGGCAACCATACATTGATGTTTCTCTCCCTTTTTTCCTCCCTCCCTGCCCTTCTCTCTGAAAATAATGCATAAAATCTTAAAAAAAGAAAAAACAGTTTGTGCAGCCAATACTTTTGAGCCAATGTCAATATAATTAAAACAGTTTGTGCAGCCAATACTTTTGGGGCAGACCTCGTACACTGAGTTTTTCTTCTATTAATGAGGATTATTTATTTGTCCTCAGTTAAATTGTAAATGTTTCAAAACTCATGTCCTACAGTCTTTCTGTTTCACTGATTACTTCTCAATTGTGAGGCTGTTCATTTTATCTTCTCTCTCCTCCATTCAAAATCTGCTCTTAACTAATTTTTTCCATAAGTAAAACTTCCTCTAATAGCTTCATATGGCTACCATCTCTCTATGTTGTCCTATTCTTTTAGTTCATCTGCAAATTTGTATGCTATAATGATTAGCAACATTATTTATAACACTATTAATATTTATCATGTACTCATATACGTGTATGAGAGTTTGTACAAATGTTGTCCCTAAAGTAGCAAGCCAATGTCAATGTCAATATATAATTAATTAAATATATTTAATTAATATAGAATTAAAATAGTTTGTACAGCCGATATTTTCCAGACTATATTTATATAGTCTTTTTGATATATGTGTGTGTGTGTATATATATATATATGCACATGCAGGGAGGGAGGAAGAAAGAAAGAAAAGCACCAATCTATGGTTGCCTTTCACCTACCTCCAGCTACGGACCTGGCTGGAGACCTGGCTTGCAACCTGGTTATGTGCCCTGGCTGGGGAATCAAACTGGTGTCCTTTGGGTGGGTTTGCAGGCTGACACCATTCTGCTGAGCCACACCAGCCAGGGTATATATATATATATATATATCTTATGGCACTGATATCTCATTTATTTTGTGTGTGTGTGTGTATGTTTTGTGTTTACCTTCTGGCAAACTATACACAGAGCCATTTCTAGCAGATTGTGTGGGGCCTGGAAAATCACCCCCTGCTTTTCTTATAGGTGAGATCTGATTAAACACTCTGTCTGTCTTAATCAAGGTTGCCTGGGGAGTCAACAGCAGAAAGCAGTCATTTGGTACACATGCTGGAGGAAGAAGAGATTACAAAAGGTGAAGAAGCTTAAGGGACTGCTCAGAGGAAGTCAGGTAGCCGCTACATCTCCTAGTCTGGTTGCTGGGTGATGCTTTCCCTTTTCCCTGGGGAGGCTCCGTGGTGTGGGAACAGGCGAAGCCTTGCCCATCACTCATGGTTGCTTTCCTAGGGCTGGTTTTGATAATTAGGTTCTTGTAATGAGAGATGACAACGTCTGGAGCTGCTGAGAGATAGTTGGGCGCCTATGAAGTGTATGTGCACACCAGGTATCATCTACAGGCTGCATGTGTGAAAGGGCAAAGCACTTTCTGTTAAGTTTATATGTTTTCTCAATATAAAAAGAGGTCTTCTATTTGAAAAGAGTTGGGTATGACTCAGGAAGTAAAAGCGCATTGTGATTATAGAGGCCTGAGGTGGATTTTAGGTCTTGCATCTTCTAGCTATAACTGAGATCAAGTGACTTCATCTTTCTGGGAAACTGAGGTTAGAGAATCTCTCTTTTGACGGTCTGTTGAGAGAATTAGATATCGCACATGAAAGTGCTTGGCTCGTGCACCGCAGCTGGTAAATATTCAGTGGCAACTGCTGGTACTAATATCTCCCCATGCTGCATGGTCCCCACAGGTTTCAGTTTGCACTGATGACCTTCTGTCATGCTGGCATATTAATAATAGTAACATGATCATGCCCTTGCATTAAATCTTGGCCGATCTTAACTCCTGGATCTTGTCCTCCGGGGGTGGGTTCCACCTTTTTTCTCAAAGGTTTTCCTTGCACCTTTGTGTCCCGCTGCCCGCTGGGCCCCTGGGTGAGGTGAGGAGGGTCCTGGCCTGGTCTCCAGCCTCTGGCTTTGTGACCCCTCCGGTCTCCAGGGACCAGCAAGGGGAGCCGCATCTTTCATAGGCCTCGTTTATTCCTTCAATGGTACCTACCTACGCATTCCTATCTTCTGGAATAGCTCAACAATCTTGTTCTCTCTTAAAAATCTTATCTCAAATGCACCAGAATAAAATGGGGACCTTGATAACAAACCACGGGGAGGACCAGAGCTGGTTCTCCAGGCAATCTGACTGGCTGAGCTATTTAAGTCTGAGCTCATACTCACTGTAGTGAGTAAATTGGACTACTGAGAAAAAAAAAAAAAAAAAAAAAATTCTTTTCCCCCTTGTGGAAGAAGCTAAAAGGCTCTTTTCTGATTTTTCAGATTCTGGTCATGCAGCCAAAACCTCCTTTTATCTGCTTTTGTATATTTCTTTTAACGTCTCATGATTAGGTTTGATCTTCTTAAAGGCTTTGATTAAATAGTCTTGGCACTTCCGCATGTGCAAGTTCATCATCTTCTATGGGAAGACGTCTCCGGGCCTCACATAGACTTTAGAATGGAAATAATATTTTCACCCTCAAGCCATAATGAGCTTTTCATCTTAAACATTATTATTATTATTTTATTTTTGACAGAGAGACAGGGGGGAACGCCTCTCCCCATCCAGCGGGGCCCTCCCGCCTCCCCTCCGCAGCCCTGAGGCGCGGGGTCGAGGCGCGGGGCCAGGGCGCGTGGAGTCACGCGCCACCTCTGCCCCTCGGCGAGACCCGGGGGCCCGTTAATGGAAGAACCGCAGCTTCAGGTTCACGCGAAGACGTGTGCCCTCCCAACCGGAGGCCATCAGCGGCCCACCCAGCACATCCAGCGGCTCCAGCTGCTGTCTCCGAGGGGCCACCCGCAGTTTCCAGGACACGCGTTTGTCCTTGTGGTGTTTGGGCTGGAGGACGCCAAGGGAGCTCGTCTTGAGAGCAGTTCCTGAGTCTCAAAAAACCATCCCTACCCCTGGAGTCTTTACACTCATTCGAGTCCATGGCAGTTCTGTAAGGAGCCCGCACTTCCCAGATGCTTTATTTGCAACATGAAGAAACAAGCACAGCGATCTGCTGCCAACCCGGGGCTGAGCGGCAGTTGTAGTCCTTACTGTACCCCAGCTCCCCACAAGGGGCCACGTTGCCTGCTTTCCTTCTCTACCTGCTTCTCGAACACGTCTCGCCTCGTTTCCTGACCTAAAAGTGTTAGATCCTCAAGGAGAAGAGCCATCTCGCATTTTCCCCGGACGCCTTTTTCACTCACAACAGCACAACACACACACACACACAATGGAGATTTTACCTGTATTTGTCAGTTCTTAACTGAGCAAAGGAAACAACTCACTGAGCACTGGGGACTTTGGCGGAGGTTTTGCCCAAGGTCCATTTTTGATTTTGACATTCAAGGCTCTGGGAATTAGGCCTCCCAGCATTTCATCTGTCTCCCTGGAAGCCATGAAGCTGCTGAAGCTGCGTGGGCTAATGTTTAAGAAGCACTCAGATGGATAAGGCGCCGGCCTGCAAACCTGAAGGTCGCTGGTTCGATTCCCAGCCAGGGCACATAACCAGGTTGCAAACCAGGTCTCCAGTCAGGTCTGTGGCCGGAGGCAGGTGAAAGGCAACCATACATTGATGTCTCTCTGCCTCTCTCCCTTCCCCGCTCTCTGAAAATAGTGAATGAAATGTTAAAAAAAAAAAGCACTCAGCACGTTTAACACACACAGGCGTGCAACACACATGCAGACAACAATGAGCTGTTCTCACCCCACCTCCTGGGCTTGCTAAAATAGAAGTTTCACAAGAGTTCTCTGGCACCTTCCTTCTGGAAACAGTCTAGAATGTGCGGCTCCCTGACCTTCATCTAGCTTTCAGCCTTAGATTCTGTTGTTCAAAGTCAGAAATCAGGGGTCAGAAATAATGATGGCAAGGTGCAGCTTCACTAACCCTTGGGTAATTAAAGACCCAAGTATGAGAAATTATTAATTTCCCCAGTCTCCATCAAGCACTGGGCTATGCATTTTTCTATAATCCTTCCACTGGAATTGGATAAACAAGGCTACTGTTTTATTTTTTTTTCTAACCTGCAATAACTGTCCCCTCCCTCTTACCCCTTTCATCCCCACCCCCCAAACGAGGCTGATTCAGTTGTGGTCACAGGAGAAAGTTAATTACCAGGCAAGTCGATTTCTCCGATAGTCTGAGATCTTTGGGCCTCTGAACCTTATCTCTCATCTTCATTCCCATGCTCACATGGGATGAGGCTCTGGAGACTTGCAGCTTGATTTTCCAATAACAGGGCCGCTGGGAAACAGACACCTGAATGATCAGGCTTTTTGTTTTCTTCTTCTTCTTCGTCTTCTTCTCCTTCTCCTCCTTCTCCTCCTCCTCCTCCTCCTCCTCCTCCTCCTCCTCCTCCTTCTTCTTCTCCCTCTCCTTCTTCTTCTTCTTCTTCTCCTTCTTCTTCTTCTTCTTCCTCTTCCTCTTCCTCTTTCTCTTCCTCTTCTTCTTCTCCTTTTCCTGACTTGGGATTCAAAGATGGCTTGGAATTCAGGGAAGTTCAAGAGTTTGGGTTTGCTGACTCACATGCTTATAAAGTGCAGACTCTGCATAGTTTAATTGCTAGTCTGTGTGCGTGTGTGCATATGTGTGCACGTGTGTGTGTGTGTGTGTGTGAAAGACAGATGATTGCTGGTTTTGAAGCCATGCGATGCCATGGCCTTTTATCCTTGCCTATGTCTGACACATAGCACATTCCCGCTATTTAGAGCTGGATTGAAAAGATAAGCTGATTGAAACGCTGACCATATACCAGACAGGCAGTCAACCCCACACAATTAACAAAAAGAAGGGCCCTACCCTGCTTTCCCTACTGTTCTTATTTCCCCCCCAAATGATTTCTTTCCTTCCAGAGAAAAAGAGGAAATGTGCAGAGAAGCAATTAATTATAATTATATACATGCTGGAGTAAAGGAGAACTTGTCACAAAGAATTTTTCAAGTCCCAAAATTGTCTAATAAAAACTACCCAACAACATCATAATTTTCGGAGGAAGTTACATTTTTACCGATTTGGGTGATAAGAAAAACTTGCTAAAAACAAGCATCCTTAATCATCAGACTGTCACTTTGCAAAGTAATTGTGGAATTAGGAATAATTACACGCTAAAGAAAGAAAATGAAACAATCTGCCTTATGATATTTTAAAATAGAATCATAATTCTGGTTTGTCCCATTTGTCAAAAAAAAAAAGCAAAGCGTCAAACATGGGTGAAGTAATAATCTGGGGTTTTAGAACCCGAAGTTTAACGCTTCAAATGCATGATGACGGGACTTGACTCACTGAGTGGTGGGTAGTTCACCGCTTGAAGAAACGGAGAACCTAGTGTTTAGAAATGTAGAGGACCTGGAGCCTTCGGGATGGGTGCATGATCTTCCAGGGAGTATGGTGCCCACCAAGAACTGTGGATGTGAGTCACTCTGCACACTGTTCTGGTGAAAACTTCCACATCTCTGCCGATGACACTGCCCTCTAACCAGTTCCAGGCGAACCAAGATGATGAGTGTATGAGTTGGGCACCATCAAAGTAATGGAATGCACAGGATGTATTTATGGAGATGACAGGAATTGGCTCATGTGTGGATGGAGGCTGAGACATGCTGCATTCTGCCTTTTGCAAGCTGGGGAACCAGGAGGGCTGGTTGTGTGACTCAGTGTAAAATAGCTGAGGGGCCACTGAGGTCAAGTCTCAAAGTTCAAAGGCCTGAGAATTGGGAGGTTCTCTGTCCAAGGTCAGGAGAGGATGGTCACCCCAGTCCAAGAGGAGAGAGAGAGAAAACTATCCCTTCTTCTCCCTTTTTGCTCCATTTAGACTGTCATCCCAATGGATGAGGCCCACCCACATTGATGAGAACATATCTTCTTTACTCAGTCTACCAATTCAAAAGCTCATCTCTTCCAAAAATACCTCTTAGACACATCTGAACGAATGGGCAAAAGCTACCTGGGCAGGCAGCCCTAATCTTAGTCAAATGACACAAAATGAGCATCCCACGAATTATAGTAGCAATAGTGTTGGAAACTATTCTGAGGGCCCCTGTGTGTAGGCATTAAAAAATTCAATTTGTTCCTATAATGCGAAAATATCATCATAAATATTATAGGAATTATCCCTGAAAAAAATCCTATCCTTATTAATTCCTGCCACTGTGGAGTGAAATCAGGGCAACTTAGACACCTGGAGCTACAGCACTTACACCTGGATGATGTTTCTAGAAATCTCCCAAGTACTGACTCTTGGTAGTAAAAGTGGAGAAACTTAGAACTATAATCTGGTCAGCAAAAGACAAAGGGTTACAAGTGGACAGTTGCTCCATTGCACAAAGGCCTGGCAGAAAAGAAGGAGACAAAAATACAGGCATTAAGGGAATAATAGCTGAATAGTAATAATACATTATGTCAAGAGCAGTGACAAAAGAAACACAATGCATTTATAGTGCTAAATAAAAGATAGATGCAGGTCCCACATTTTGTCTCGGATCAACCTTCTCAGTTGGATTTCGCTTCTGCCTAAGGATTATTTTGGAAAGAGCCATTACTACTCGTGATTTATCCCGTTGCACTCAGGGGAACTCATGCTTTCCACAGAGACAATTACTGAACTCTCACTGGAGGCCCTTAAAGGAACCGAGACCTGTTCCAAGCGCTTAAGTGGAAAAAATGGCCTGAACAGGGGCTGGGATCTAGGACCAGCCTAGATTGACGTGCCTGTTAGGGGTCCTTCTTCTGCAGGGAGGCCTCATGAAATACAGTCTTTGATCCCCTCATTAAGACGAGAGGACAGTAAAGGAATTCAGCTGTATAGTGGGTCTCATTAACAGGTACCCATCATTCCCAGGAGCTGGGGGTGGCAATAAATTCTGAAGCATCCCTGAAATGAAAAAGAAGTCAAAGCCATAACCTAGAAAGAAGAGTCTGCCAGAATCCTGGAAGCCCTGAGTCTTCATATGAATAGGCAAGTACTTGAACAAGCCCGATGGTGAATCTGCCTTTGAGTGGAGATCATCAGGGGTTTAGAAAAATAAAGAAGTCATTGTTAATACTAGAAAAGAGCTCCAAGACTCTGGAGGAATAAAAATGCAGTATTAGGTCTAAGCAATAACTGTGAAAGTAAACAATGATAAATACCATATTAAATCTAAAGTACTACATTAGGAGATAATAACAAGTATGAGAGTTAATAACCAGCTGTTACTCCAGGCCAATTTATAATTTAAAACATTTATTAAGATTCAACAATAGCCAAATAATTTTTTTTTTGTTTGTTAAAACAGTTATTTAACTGAAGCCCTGTACACATTAATCAACAGATATTTATCATTCAGATTATATCTCATTATAACCAAAGAGGTGTGTAAACTTCCAAAACAAATGTGGAAATTTAAAGTAAACTATAGTTCATTTTTGCCAAGTGTATACGTATAAAGATCATTGTGTCTGCTAGTTGGATAGCCAGACAGTGGCATGGACTTGTCTAATTAGGAACAATTGCTGAAAGATCTACTCTTTTTATAGGACAATTAGAATTTGTGTGTGTGTGTGTGTGTGTGTTTTATTTGATTTTTTGTTTGTTTGTTTGTATTAAAAATTTTATTATTTCCAGAAAGAGAGGAAGGGAGAGAAACAAAGAGACATCAATGTATGGTTGCCTTTCACCTGCCTCTAGCCACGGACCTGGCTGGAGACCTGGCTTGCAACCTGGTTATGTGCCCTGGCTGGGAATTGAACCAGCGACCTCTGGGTTTGCAGGCCGGCACCTTATCCACTGTGTTACCAGCCAGGGCTATTTGATTTTTAAGTATATTTTATTGATTATGCTGTTATAGTTGTCCCAATTTTCCCCCTTTGTCTCCCTCTGCTCAGTACCACCTTTCCCCCCAGCAGTCCCCCTGCCCCTTGATTCATGTCCATGGGTCCTGCATGTAAATTCTTTGGCTTCTTCCTTTTCTATATTATTCTTAGCTTCCCCCTATCTATTTTGTTCCTACCAATTATGCTTCTTAATCCCTGCACCATTTCCCCATTTTTCCCTCTTTCTCCTCCCAGCTGATAGCCCTCAGGGTGATCTCCATAACCATGATTCTGATCTTATTCAGGTTGTTTGCTTGGTTTGTTTTGTGTTTTTTAGATTTAGTTGTTGATAGTTGTTGTCATTTTAATGTTCATGGTTTTGATCTCCTTTTTCTTAAATAAATTCCTTTAACATTTCATGCAATAATGGCTTGGTGGTGACGAATTCCCTTAGCTTTACCTTGTCTGGGAAATTCTTTATCTGCCTTTCCATTCTAAATGATAGCTTTGCTGGATAGAGTAATCTAGGTTGTAGGTCCTTGCTTTTCATCACCTTAATTTCTTCTTGCCAGCCTCTTGCCTGCAAAGTTTCTTTTGAGAAATCAGCCCATAGTCTTATGGAAACGCCTTTGTAGGTAAATCTCTGCTTTTCTCTTGCTGCTTTTAAAACTTTCTCTTTATCTTTAACCTTTGGCATTTTAATTATGATAGTCCTCTTTGGGTCCAAGTTGTTCAGGACTCTCTGTTCTCCCTGGGTTTGCATGTCTATTTTTTTTTTTTTTTTGTCAAATTAGGAAAGTTTTCTTTCATTATTTTTTTGAATAAGTTTTTAATTTCTTACCCCCCCCCCCCTTCTCCTTCTGGTACCACTATGATTTGGATTTTGGCACATTTAAAGCTGTCCCAGAGGTTCCTAAGCCTCTCCTTTTTTTTTTTTCTTTCTTTCTTTCTTTCTTTCTTTCTTTCTTTTTTTGCATTCTTGTTTCTTTTTTTCAGTTCTGGTTGAATGTTTATTTCTTCCTTTTATTTCAAATTGTTGATTTGAATCTTGGCTTTCTTTCATTAACTGTTGGTTCCCTGTATATTTTCCTTTATTTAACTTGTGTAACCTTCATTTCTTCCTTTATTTATTTTTTACTGCACTTCATGAGTTATCTGAGCATCCTATCACCAGTGTTTTGAACTCTGCTCCTGATAGGTTGGCTATCTCCTTTTCTTTTAGTTCTTTTTTCTGGGGCTCCCTTCTGTTCTTTCATTTGGGCCATATTTCTTTGCTTTCTCAATTTGATAGCCTCCCTGTATTTGTTTCTGTGTATTAAGTAGAGCTGCTTTTACTCCTTGTCTTGGTAATGTGGTCTATGTAGCAAAGGCACCTGTAAATTGTGTGGGGTGGAGCCTTAGGTAGTTGCCAGAGTGGGGATACTTATTTCACCACTTTGTGGCTCCATTTGTGGTGGGAGACTTGGAGAGGGGACAGTGCCCCTGCCTGGGAGAGGGGACAGTGCCACTGCCTGGCGTCTCGTGATTTGTTCAGCAGTTACCCCATTTCCAGTCACTTCACTGACTTCCTATATTTGATTGATACCCTTCCAGTTGATGTCCTGGGGCTTTCATAGGCTCTCAGAGCACAAGCATCCTTTAAGTGGTGAAAATCCATCAGTTTCTTCCACCACCCCAACTCCCACTGTTTTTCAGAGTCAGAGGTGATCTTCCTGGGGCTGGAACCTTGGGTCGTGTAGTTTGGCGTGGGGCTGGGGTTGCTTGCTCCTAGTATATCCCTCCCAATTCTCATTTACCACGTGTGAATGTGGGACCATCTGTTTCACCACCACTGCTGTTGCCCTGCTTGTTCAAGTCACACTGCCTCTTCACCCCATCTCTGCAACTCAGCCTCTCCTACCTGTCTAGATGAATGTGGCTTCTTTTAATCCTTGGCTGTTAGACTTCCTCAGAGCTCAATTTTGTGATGGTTCTGGGTGTTACTTATTTTTGAGGTCTGGTTGTAATTCTTTCTACGGTTGCATGAAGAGGCAAAGTGTGTGTACCTATGCCTCCACTTTAACCACAAGTCTCCTTGGTTTTAAATTCTAATTAGATTTTGCACATTGTTCTGCAACCAAGTTAATCCCTTGAAGCTCTTTTAGATCATGCACATTTTCCATAAACTATAAGGCTTCCTGCTGTTACATCAGTCATTCAAATAATCCAAGATCTATCTGTTCATTTATTTACACAACTCAGGCAGAAACCACAAAAATTTTCTCATATGATGCCTCACCTGGCTTACTGTACTGGACCCAAGCATGACTTTTCATTATTCACCTAATATTTTCTTATTTATACTAGTTTTCTCACAGGAAAGATTCTCTTTATCATCTTTGCCTTCTAAAATCCTTTGGAGTCTTCGAGTGCAGTGCAAATATCACTTCCCTGATTTCCCTCACTTAGAAGTCATCTAACCCTGCTTTTATCTCTCATTGTGACCAACACATGCTTTGCGTTGGACATTGAAACAAGTTTTTATTTTTTAATGGAATGAATGAGCATAAAAACACAAGTCCCTGAAGACTGGTGTCTAGCCTCCCTCCTTCAGCTGCAATGGAACTGAAAGTGGGGCACATTTTGGGTGCTGAGGAAGCGCAAATCCATGAGCAGCCAGATAAACTCAGGGAGACCAACTCCCTTACATGGGGAGGGGAAGATGTAGTCATCATCTTCCTCACAATGCCTGTGATTTCATTGGCCTTAATTGCCTGGAGAAATGTTTGTATTATTTTGTCTTGCAAATCCCAATTCTCAACAATGAAGGAGGTAAACATCTGCCTCCTGCAGTATGGGCCAGCAAGGTCTCTTTGTGACAAACCAAGAGCTGGGCCTCTCTGCACATGCGCACTCACCAGCGGCCATGCTTGGGGAGCCGTCTCTGTGCCCCAGATCCAGGTCAGGAGGCCTGGAGCGCTCACTGCCCAGTCAGCAATTAGGCTCTCAGTGCCACAGGCTGTATGGTGGCCAATTAGTCTGTAAGAGAGCAGAGGCCCGGGACTCTAATTGCTTTAAGGGCCTGTTTGTGTACTACATGGGGAGAAATTTTAATTAAATGTCATTTCTGGTTTGCAAAACCTTGAATGCTAAGGGAGTGGTGTTTTGGGGACCCTCACAGATCCTGGCAGTGGCAAGTGTCAAGGAAGAGAAATGCGAATTGAAATTCAGCTCCAACTCCTGGTCAGTTTACCCAGTCATCATCTTCTGGTGGGGTGCTACGAGTCTGTCACCATCTGGTCACACTCTGTGTCACTCACTGGTACTTGCCCATGAACTCCTCTGTGGTGAGAATTTACGGGCCGGCCCTTTAGCACTTTGATCATGTTCTCTAGATCACACGATGCTGAGAACACAGACTGAGTTCAATCTTGTAAACACAATATACACAATTTGACCATGGATGACTCTAAAAAGGAGTCACGTGTTATAAAGAGTTCATTCAATGGTGCCAAATCAACTGCCTCACACTTTTGGCTTGGTCCTTCCCCTAATCTGCGCTAGTTTAGTATATCAGTCATACAACAGCTTTGGCCTAAAATTTACTTATCCATACAACACCTTTTTCATGTTACACTTACCAAATAGGATTCAGTGGAAAGAATTCATTTTAAGAAATCTGCTCTGATAAGCTCTTTGAAGGTAGGGCCTCTCTCTTATCTTTGACTTCTTCATAGTTTCAAGCAAAATGTCTATAGAGTGTTCAGTAAAAGTTGAAATAAATTTTATTGATACCATAAGGTATCTGGGTTTCTTAGGAATATAACTTATAATTCGTTGCATTAACTTGGGGAAGACATTTTAAATTTCTGTTCTTAATTCTATGGTATATATTTTCATTTATAAGATAGTTATATGATTATAATAGTTATGATGGGCTGATAAAAGACAGGAGAAGGACTGGGGCAAAGGAGCAATATGAGATGCTAAGTAAATTGCGTTGTACATTACATTTCACAAAGACAATTTATTGTTATTATTATTATTATTATTATTGTTATTAACTTTCTGGTTTAGTGGTAAGAGCAGTAGCTACTGTTCCCAGAGCAATTGTGCCAGATACTACACTAGGTATTTTACATGTATTATCCCATTTTGTCTTCTTAAAAGGCCCAGAGATAGGCATTACCACTTTTATTCTATAAATGAGGAAACTGAAGCTCACAGTTTTTGACAAATGAGGCTCAGAGTCACAGACTCACCGGGCAGTAATGCCATCTGATGCCTGAAGCACACTTTCTTGACCACGCTGGACTCAGTCCCAGTGCTGAGCTAGGGGCCTGGTGGATGTCTCTGCTCTGTCCTCATTCTTTCCTGTCACTATTGCTCAACCTTAACCTATTTTCACCTGAATCCTGAAGCAAAGGGTCTCACATGGCACCTGTTAGCTGGGAACTGTTCAAGACCAACTCCCCCCTTTTTTCCCCCTGACTGGTGGAAAGGTTTTTTTTTTTTTGGGGGGGGGAGGTGAGAACACCTTGGGCTTTTGTTATTTAAACATGGCTAAAATTTAGACCCCTGAAGAGTGTGACATTCTTACATTGACACACAAAACAGGATCTAAGTTTTGTGATGTCTAAAATCTATACAATGTGAGGAACGGTTCTCTTTGAAAGAGAATGCAAAATTCTAAGCAAGAACTTAATTATAGGGCCTAGGATGGGTTCTTGCAAGTGAGAGGCACTGAAGTTAAAGATTTATTAGCTTCTCTCTGTACCTCTGCCTGCCCTTACATTGGGAATTCTGCAGATTAGAAAAGTAGAAGGCACTTTTTTTGCCTGTTGAGAGTGAATTTACTGTCCTTACAGGAACATGATTGGAGAAGAGCGACAACGCCAAAGGGCATGAGTGATCGTTGATTCAGTGCCCCCAAATGTAAATACTGGGTAATTTGCCAGGTTAGGTCATTTCTCTGCTAAAAGTAGAGCTCATCCATTTCAGACATGGGTGCTGGAGAAGTGAGAGCATGAGGGAAAAGATGTCATAATGGTGTATTAAGAACTGATTCCTATGTTAGCCTCCCACATTTGTGATTAAAAGTTGATATCACAATCAGAAATGCAGACATTTGACCTTATGCATATCCTTGTTAGAGCAATGTGCTGTTTCAGGGGAGAGGCACTGGGGTTGGCTTCCCATGACCTCCCTGCAGGAGGACACCTGTGGAAGGTGACTGAGCTTGTAGGAGTTCTGTGGCCTAGTTGGGGTCATCTCTGAGGTGCTATGCCCTGAGCTCTCAGGGTTTCCCTCTAAGCCATTCCCATCAATGCCCATGTTCCAAGCAACATGTCCAGCAGTGGCGGCTTTCTCCCAGGGGTAACTCGGAAGCAAACCATCTGAGTCATATCACTGCACCTTAGTGCCTCCCAGTCCTTTTCCAAACATCCACGACCCCTCTGTGCATCATGGAAATGCCACAGAAGATGGATCAGAGTAAAAACCACTGTTTTCACTCTGGAGGACTTTCTTGTAAATGTTCCCCAAATCTCTTGCTCCCACCACCCCAGTCTTCTTAGAATGTAAGTCCTACAGGTCTGACATGTACTCCATAGAACTGTCTTCCTATCTGTAGGATTGCTTTAATATTAAAAAAGAGGTGCGATGGAGAGATTGACATCAGGATTGTAGGCTCATAAAACATTCACGAGAACTTGAAGATTGGCTCAGCCTTCATTTTACTTTATTTTTAAAATTTTTACTTGATTGCTTTTATGCTAAAAAGATGTAAGTTCAATCTGGCCCTATTACAGAACTTGAGAAAATGGAGAAAATAAAAAGAAAATCATTCGTCATCCTAATGTCCTATTATAGCCAACGTTATGAATTACCATATGCATATTTTACCAACTCGCAGCCCTGGTGTACGGATAAGGCTATGTCCTTTTATTTTTATTTTTAAACTTAACAAGACAGATGAGGTCACCGAGGCCCTGGATCCCACAAGTATATAATAGCCACCATTTACAGTATTTATTTTTACACTATCTAAGAATACGCATCTCCATGTCTTTTATTTCCCTCCTGGGGCTTCCTCCACTGTGGCTATTGAGCAGATAGGCTCTGGAATAAGGCTGCCTGGACTTGAATCCTTAGCTGCTTCCAAAAGGTGTGGCGTGGTGCAAGTTGCCATCACTCCGACTGTTGACTCATCTGTAAAATGGCAATAACATAGAGCTAGTGTAAGGACTAAATGAAATAATATTTGTCCATACACGTCTGCTGGATTTAGTACCAGTTTCCCGGCCCTCTAGCTCGCCGTTGAGTTTGGTCTCTGTTGGACCCAGCAGAGTTTAGCTTTGTGTTTTCTTGTGAGCTCTAGCAGGTAATGGAGAGAGGGAGGGGCGTGGTCAGAGCAGTCATTCTCTGGGCTCCCTTCTGGCCTGGGAGCCGATAGCTGGTTGTGTTACTCAATCAACGCTTCTTGTTTTTGGGGCTGATGACGCTAAAGAATTCTTTATCACTGAGTTCCAATGACTGCTTCTTCCATCCCCTTTCCATCTGGGAGAAATAACTGCTTAGCTGCTATTAAGCCCCCAGTTATTGGACCATCCCCTGGGGATCCCCAACTTCCACAATTAGAAGCAGCCCCTTTGGAAATAAACCCCCTGGAATTTGCCTACATTGAGGGTACCATCTGTTTCCTGTTGAGACCCCGACTGGTACAACATGTTTGTATTACTTCATCCCCTCTGCAATAAAAATAAAACTACAGATTTTAGAAGATATGCAATTAGGATGGTTTATTTAACTCTTGCAGGATTTGATGGTAAAACTCCTGAAAGGGCACAAAGCTGGGTGTGCAGAGGACAGAATGTCCATACACATGCATGGCCACTTGTGGTGCTTCCTATGTTCCAGGTCTGGGTCTAAGGCCTTGGCACATGTTCTATTGTTTTCACCTTCACAGAAAATCTACAAGGTCGATTGAGACACAGCTAACTTAAGTCAGCAGGGGCAAAGCTGCCTTCTGGCAGACCACATCTTTTATTTAGAGAAAGGTGAAGGGAAGGAGACAGAGTGACGGAAACATTGACATGTGAGAGAAACATCAATCGGTTGCATCTCTCACACCTCCAACCGGGGACCTGGCCGGCAACCTAGGCACGTACCCTGACCAAGAACTGAACCAGTAATGTTTTGGTTCACAGGACAACACCCAACCCACTGAGCCACACATCAACCAAAGGTAAGACGACATTTCTTACTGCACACCAGTGTGCTGGCCAACAGCAGCAACAATAGACTGGAGAGAAATGCAAATCCCAGGCCCCACCCCAGACCTGCTGAAGAAGTGCGGCCTTGGGGTCCAGGCACCTGAATTTCAGCAATGCCTGCAGGCGACTCTGCAGAATATGCCAAAGTCCGAAATGCCACTGTGAAATGTAGTGGCATTTCACAAACATGCCTGCAGGGGATCATGGTCCTTCTCTGATGGGTTTATTTTGAGGTCACTTTGAGAGCTCAGGCTTATACCCAGGATGCTGCCTATTGATCAAGACAATACAAATAACCACTCTTGTGCAGCCCTGTTGCATTTACAAAATGATCTCACACCCCTTCTCTCAGAAGGCATTGTGTTCTGGAGCCACGTGGGTGGACTCCAAACTGAATCGGCCGGGAAAGGAGCTCTGAGGTATAAACTCTGTAAACCTCAGCTCCCTCCTCTTGAAAAATGAGGATAACGAGAGGGTGTGTCTCCTAGGAGTGCTGGGGAGAGTAAATAAGAAATTCACATAAAACAGTGCTTTCAGCATAGTAAGTACTCAGTAAGTACCAGCTGTTATTATTTCTTAGGAACCCAAAGCAGAGAAGATTATCCCCATTTTTTAGGTGAGGAAACTACAGCTCAGGAATAAGTGATTTGATACATGGCAGCTGGGCTTTGAAACCAGACCTTTTGATGTCAACTCCCCACTGTTTTTTCACACTCTTTCCAAGGCTGCCTTAGAAAGCCTGGTTTAGTGATACCCTTGTTATCCTTGTCCAGGAATCTGAAGGGCAGTGTGCCCAAGAATACTTGAGGCATAAAGTATGATTTTCAGCTCATGGGAGTAGCAGCATTCTGCTGTGAGGTTGGCCCTTAGATCCTGAGACCGCAGGCAAGACTGCCTCCTTTCCAGAGGGCTGGTAACTCTGAGCATCCTTTCCGAAGTTTGTCTTCCCTTGTATCCCACCCTTCTCATACCAGGGCACCTTCCGTTTCCCAACGGAGAAAGGGGAAGGCCCAGAGCAAAATGCCCCAGAGGAAAAGGCTTGGGTATTTAATCCCCAAGAAGCTTCCAGAACCTTCACAAAGGGGCCCAACAGAAATGTAAAAGCTAATAACTTCCTGATGTGAAAGCTACACCTGTCTAAGCCTATCACATGCACTTTTCCTCATGGAGGATTAACGGCCTGACAAGGCTGAACTTTGAAAGAAAAGCTATTTGTGACTTACGGGGAGCTGGGGAAGAAAGGGCTTGACTTTTCACAGCTCCGCACAACAAGCCAGCCACAACATCTTAATTTTTCTCAGGCCTGTAACTCAAAAGGGCACCTGGGCTCCAGCAGAAACTTTCTCGATGACTCTCCCCTGAGTCAAAGTGAGGTGGGAGCAAGTGGCAGCCCTGCGGAATTCATCTGGTAATTTATTTACAGGGGTTGAAAATAAAGGTTCCCATGGGCATTGTTTCAAAGCCTAAAACGATGACCCTTTTTCTAGCAAATCATGTCTTTATTTCCAATATTCCCAGGCAGTTTTGGTAACACGTCACCCACTTTGATGTGACCACTCTGCTTCCCAATTTTGAAGAATTTGGATTAGAGTTCGGAATGAAGTTTATTTTTTATAGGGGTTTCAAAGGATGTTACTAAAATAATTAAAGTTTAGCCCTGACTGGTGGCACAGTGGATAGGAGCCAGCCTACAAAACCAAGGGTCACTGGTTCGATTCCCAGCCAGGGCGCATAACCAGATTACAAACCAGGTCTTCAACCAGGTCTGTAGCTGGAGGCAGGTGAAAGGCAACCATGCATTGATGTCTCTCTCCCTCTCTGCCTCTCTACCCCACTCTCTAAAAATAATAAATAAAATCTTTTAAAAATAATAAAATAAAATAAATAAGGTTTTTAAGAAGTGAGGTGAAGGGCAAGGACTCCAATGTTAGAGTTTGTGTCCCAGAATTTATGAGCTGAGTATCTCTGGGCAGGTTTCTTGTCCATACCTGTCACCTTACCCATAAACAGATATAATGACCAGATACAGTAGAGACATTCAAATGCCACGATCCAAAAAGGACATTTGAGAAATGTTAGCTGTTTCTGTTACCACTCACAAAATCAGTTAAGGATCAAATGTGGATCACAGGTACATAGCATTTATTTATGTTAAAGCAGGTCTCCTAGGACCCGTGTTAAACAACAGTTTTTAAACCTGTTTTCATTATTCCTTGCATGTCAAAGGAATTAAGTGGAACTTTTTTATTCCATGGATGTGTTTAGATTTTCAAGCACACCTCGTTCTTTCATTCCATCCCCACTTGCAGTATTCTGAAATAATGCGAGTTTTCTGTATAGAGCAGTTTTGTAAACGTGGGGTTTTCCCGAGGTGCTGGAGAAGGACGGAAATAAATGTCATCTATCAGCATCATTGTCAGCATTTTTGATACTATTGTTTAGCAAGATGAAGTAATTATCCATCACCCATGACCTTGGCCCATAAAGGGCAGGTGAAAGCATGGAAGGGGCATGAGCCGATGCGAATGCACAGGGACACAAGGTGCGGTCTAGAAGGGAAGTGACAAGGAAGGGACTGTCTAGACAGGAAGTGACAAGGAAAGGCTTTCTCAGGACGGTTGATTTGGAGAGAGTTTGCTGAGCTGCTTTGTGGGAATGGCCTCAAAAGGGGTATTGCTGCCTCTTTTACAGGAAGGACTCATGAACGGAAAAGAGGGAGTGCAGTCAACACCAGCAGATAACACCAATGTTATGATTAATAATAGAGTGGACATCTAAAACGGACAGTCAGTCAGAGCGACTCTGATCTTATTTTTTTTTTTAAATTTAATTTTATTGTTGTACGACTCTAATCTTTACAGAGTAAATTGCCTCTGAAAACCTGGGGCCCAAGCCAAGAGAGGCATGGAATAAGTAGCTGGGAAACCCTGGTGGGAAAAGGGGGCCGGGAAGTGAGGTTTTAGAGTTAATAAGTTCATCATCCTCCGAATAGTCAAACAGGGCAACTGCTATGTTTCTTTAATCGAAAGTGTTTGAAGCAGTTTGATCAATTCCTCAAGCGCCTCGTAATTGGAGCTCAGTTTCTAAACTTTGGATTTTAGAAAATGCAGTCTTGTGTTTTTCAACGACTTGCAGTACCTGGAATGACAAATATGGCTATCAGGTGGTGACTAGTTTGGTGTGTTTTAGACCACAGGTTGTACCTCATTAGCCGGTCTCAAAATGAATGGTTAGGGTTTTTCCCTAGACTATTTTTCTATTGTTTATTTGGGATAATTTCAATATTTTGTTTGATTTTTGAAATTCGAGCACCCACACAATACAGTTAACATTAATTGCACTTTTATTTTGTCATATTATTTTGTGAATTTTTTCTTGGTGTATATACATACATACATGCCCACACATGTATGTATTTATGTGTATGTTGGAATGCAATATAAAATATGTTACTTTTTATAGGCCATGGTAAAAACTTTGACTTCTTTTAACAAGAACATTTAAAAATCAACTGACTGGAACTTTGAATAAATAGAATTCCATTTCTGTTTTACTTTTTTATTAAATTGATTGGGGTTTCAGGTGTACAATTCTATAATGCATCATCTCTATCCCCCTTTTCCCTTCTTTTATCTCTCCCCATCCCCCATCCCCTCCCGTAACCACCGTACTATTGTTTGTTTGTTTGTATGTTTGATTATTTAATCCCTTCACCTTTCTCACTCAGCCCTGCAACCCACCCCCAACAGCTGTCAGTCTGTTCTCTGAGTCTGTTGCTATTTTGTTTGTGAGTTTATTTTGTTCATTAGATTCCACATATAAGTGAGAATCTCCTATTTCTCTGACTGGTTTACTTTACGTAATGCAACGTTCTCCAGGTCCATTCATACAGTCACAAAAAGTAAGATTTCCTCCTTTTTCAGAGTTGAGTAGTATCCCATTGTGTAAATGTACCACAGCTTGAAAACAAATTATAGTTAGTTTAAAAAGGGCTGTTACAAACATATTTATGCTATTAGTGTATGTACTTGGCCCAGACCAACGCAGGGCTGCTGGCATAAGCCTTACCTGGGAGTGGGTTTGGAACCTATTGTGAGGCTCAGTGGGACCGGGGTGACTTCCAGGAATCTGTATTTTAACAAATATCTCAGTGATTCAGATATGTGATCAGTGTCGTACACCCCCAGTGCAGCAAACACTTTCTGCCAACACGCTCAGCTTTCCATACCTGCATTTTCACATCTGCAGATTCAACCAACCATAGATCAAAAATATTTTTTTTTAATCCTAGAAAGTTCCAAGGAACTATAGTGTGCACATGCAGTGCTATGCAAATAAGTATGGGAAGCATTATAGAAAAATTATTTAAAAACCCAACTAAGCTGTAAATGACTCAAATTTTGACCTCACAAACCTTTGTCAGTTAAAAGTTGTTTTCTTACCGAAGTCTAACATTGGTTATTTAGGTTTAGGTCTTTCCTTTACTCTTTTTCCTCCTTTCCTTTCCCTTTCTCTCTCTCTTCTTTCCTTCTTTCTTCTTCCTTCCTTCCTCCTTCCTTCCTACTTCCAAGTTTGTTGTTTGTTTCCACCTGTGTGATAACCTCAGCAAAAAACAAAATAACAATACCAGTTGCACATCAGATTAACATTTACACTGATATAATGTAAGAAAGCCAATTGTCTTAATAACATTCCTAGTAGTTACTGCTAATAATGCACTTCCTTCATTATTCAGCAGATTTTTATCATGCATCTGCCTTGGATCATATGCTGTTTTGGGGCACAGTGGTAAAGAAGGCAGGTGAGGTCTCTGCTGGTGAGTGGAGCTCACTGTCTAGATGGGGCAGCCAGGGGACCCTCAGGGCAACAGCAGACAGCACTAGCTGCTGTGAAGGTGATAAAACAGGGTGGTGCCATCCAGTGCTCGTGGGGACAGCCAGGGGAGCCTGTCCTCTGGGTAATAGAATAATAATACAAATGAGGACTGCATGGAAGGAAGGGCCTGTGTCAAAGCATCTTTCCCTTCAGTTAGTTTCCTTCTCCTCTCTCTCATTTATTCAGTAAATCCTTGCGCAGTGCATAGCCTGGCCCTTCCTTTGAGGGGATTCAACACGGCAGGGGAGGCAGATGCCAGCCAATCACTCTGAGTCAAATACTGTGAATGAGATGTGAATGGTGTGCGAAGTGAACATATACACGTAGGGACCCAATTGAGACGGAAGGATTAGGAAGATTTATTACGAGGTTAAGAATTGAACAAATAAATAAATGGATTTTAGATAGGGGGAGAGAACTAGCTAAGAGGGAACTTTCTAATAACTCGGGGGCAAAGAAGGCTAGATTCCGGATTCAAGCCAGAGACATCAGCATTAACTCACGTTTATTTATAAATATATGTTCATACACATATAGATGCACAAACACATATACAGCCCTACACCACTTAACAACAGGGACAGGTGCTGAGAAATGTATTTTGTCACTGTGTGAACATCATGAGTGCATGTTCACAAACCTATATGATGTAGCCTACCACACACCTGGGCCATGAGGTGCAGCCTATTGTTTCTAGGCTACAGGTCTGTATAGCACGTTAAATCAATTTAACAATTAAGTCAAGCCCAGGAGAAAAAGCTGCAATGAAGAGGTGACCATAAAATGTACAAGGATGCTGCCGGTGGACCACAGCAAACTGTTTTATGGCAAGCTTTTTTTATAAGTAGAAAGAGTACATTCTAAAAGAACAATAAAATGAGTAGGGAATACCTTAACCGCTGGCATAGTCTTTTATTATTGGTATCAAGTATTATGTATTATACGTGCTATACTTTTATAGGCCGGCAGCTCAGCAAGTTGTCTACACCAGCATCACAGTGCTGTGATGGCCGAGGTGATGGGACTACTTTTAGCTTCCTTGAAATCTTTTGGAACCATCTTCACAAAGGCAGTCGCTGGCCCGGGCATGATTATGGGGCACATGACTGTGCAGATAAGTAGATATAAACATGGGTTTGGATTCTATATATTGTGCCATTCCTTGATCAAAGAAACAAGAGCTCCTTCAAGAAATTCCAAGGAATTTCTAGGGATGAGGGCTGGGGCTGGGGGAGGTGCAAGATGAGCTTGGAGCAGATTGTAGAGGCAGAAAGCAAGAAAGTGCTAAAATGCCTAAAAGGAGAGAGAGAGAGAGAGAAAGAGAAAAAATAGAGGTGTATCTAAACAACATAGAAGTCAGCCTAAAAGAGCCATTAGCGGTCCAAGCTAAAACACTTTGAGAAGAAAACAAATAATACAGCACTGAGTTATCACCCAATGTCTAAAACAAATATACACAACTCCATACTAATATGAATAAATAAACAGTGGTGAAGGGGCCAATCTTCCTTACAAAAGAATATTCCAAATGATGTATGTAAATACCCTTTGGAAGAGATGGAGGTCAGCTCCCTTCTCCTTGAGAGTGGATGGAGCCCCCAGGGAACAGTGTATGGAAACAGAATTATTGTTACTTTTCAGTGGTGAAGCCGGACACGCCACCTGAACCATGTGACCAAGGTTCAGAGTATAGGTCATGCTGGTGACACATATGTCCACATGCCTAATTCTAAAACACCTCACCTCTTGTGATGGTCATGGCCCAAACCCATAATTCCAGTCTAATCATGAGAAGAACATCACAGAAGTCTCCATAGATGCACATTCTAAAAAATACCTGACCGGTACTCTTTAAAACTGCCAAGGTCATGAAAGACAGGGACAGGCAGAACTTGTCACAGATTGAATGAAGGAGACGAAGGAGATGTGACACTTCCATGTAGTGTGGTAGCTTCATCAAACGAAGGGTAAGAATGAACAAAACTGGTGACAAATAAAAGATTATGATCCAGCAATTCCACTACTTGGACTATACCCAAAGAATCCTGAAACACCAATTCATAAGAACCTATGCACACCTATGTTCATAGCGGCACTATTTACAATAGCCAGGTGCTGGAAACAGCCTAAGTGCCCATCAGTGGATGATTGGATCAAAAAAACTTTGGTACATTTACACAATGGAATTCCAGATAGCAGAAAGAAAGAAGGAACTTGTACCCTTTGCAACAACATGGATGGAACTGGAGAGCATTATGCTTAGTGAAATAAGCCAGTCAGTGAAGGACAAATATCATATGATCTCACCCATTACGGGACAATAATGAGCAAAACTAACAACAAGCAAAACAGAACCAAATATATGAATACAGTGAATAGGCCTTCAGTGGTCAGGGGGAAAGAGGTTGGGGAGAGAGGGGGACCAGAGGCAAGAAAGGGGAGCAGCTTAGACAAGAACCTAGTATAAAGGAACCATGGACATGGACAACAGGTGGGATTGACTTTGCGGGGAGTGGGTGGGTGGGGAGGGGGACAGAGGGGAGCAAAAAGGGGATGGATGTAATACAACAACAATAAAATTTAAAAAATAAATAAATAAAAAGATTATGGAAGAGCAGTCACTTTGAAGAAGCCATCAAGGCTGTATTTCCTTTCAAAGGGACACTGAACTCCAAATGAGATTTGCAAGTCATTTACGGGGCTCAGCCATGGCATGTTCTGTTCTGTTTACACGCAGACAGGACAGGTGCTGGGCAGAGAACAGGGGAGGCGCCCACGTGACTTACAATGCCCGAAAGACCTCTGCAGTGGCTTCGCTCATGTGTAAGCTATGTCCCTGATGAGACTCCACCATTACCAAGCCATGTAGGCAAAGACATGAAATGTTACCTTATCTGAGTGGCGTGGGTGAGTTGGAAACGAGGAGTTCCTGCTGATAAGCTGCTGTGGCCAGTCCGCTGGTCCCCTCCCATCCAATAGCTCCCTGCCTATGTGGACACCACAGGACTTCATATTTGCAAGTAAATAGCCTAATGTTATTTAGCCTTTCCTGTTTGCCTGCTCCATTGTCTTTTTCCAAAGAAACAAATAGCTTCCGCAGGGCAGGAAAGGCTGCTGTCAGACCTCAGAACGCCCTTGATCTAACAGAAGTGCCAGTGAAAACCC